>JAECUM010007847.1:0-78562 GCA_016617855.1 Megalonaias nervosa | reverse complement strand
TATATAATCTCAAATTATGACATACAACGATAAGAGGGCTCTCCCAAAAATATCCATTGGGGTTCACGTTTGAGTTTTAAAAGTAAAAACCATTGCACACACTGACATCTTCTTCCGAATGACCTGTTGAAATATAAAGACAGTAACAACGGTAGAGACACCAACACCAGAATATTATTATAATGTTTGACATCTCGTCGAAACGATTTCAACTATTTTGAATGAACAGTTTTGCAAAGCGCTGGATGAAACTTGCAGAACTGTACTCATCGAGTGTGAACCTTCACATCGACTCAGATGACAAGATGCTGTCCATCAGTTTTTTCCCCATCGTGTGTACTATTCTGACTGGAAACCCAGCTCTTGCTCCTAACAAAGACATCGACAACAACAACCTGTTCCTCAAGTATAAATGCTACCCTATCCAAATGAAGAAGGACTGACTTTGATGCTTTTGTACTCTGATAGCATGAGTACAACGTATTGGGAAGGACGGCTGCTCCGTTGCTGAGAGCTATTACTTAGAAAGTAAATATTACCATAGCTTCTCACTATGAGGGAAGCAACACTTATCATGTTCACCGAGAATTTGTAGGTCCTCATTATGTGTTCTGACAGTGTGAATATTAGCATAAAGGAGATCTTGGACGATTTATTCTAAAGGAAAAATCACAGAGAAATTACAGTTCGCCTGTGAATTGCGACATATGTACCCTGTGTACTGAGGAGTAGTTCCAGGATAAGGATATGGTTTGGGATAAATGATAAAATCGGTTTTTCTTACGGTGGTACACAACTTGAAACCTATGCATAACTGAGGTTTACATGCTTTAAAAGCTGTTGCCTTGACGCAGTAAAAGATGGGGTTTTTTTTATGCAAAACGTGCTCTTTTCCAGCAAAATCCCAAAACAAGTCTTAAGGAAGCCAGAAAAAAAAATATGTTGATTCAGACAGGAGAAATGATTCCTTGGTCGCAAAGACACCACTCTAAATTCACTTTACACTTCCATCAAAGGCATTTATAAAGAAGGCCAGACACGAATAAGGAAGGATGAATAGCTGACAGAGTACTGGACATTTTGATTACTTAAAAAGAAGCACTGTGATTCTTGCGAATGTTCCAAATCAGAACTTTATTTGCTTGCCATGCCATTTGACGATGGTGACGATGCATTAATCCAAATGGGTAGAATTTCATTTCATATCATCTTTGACCGCCTCAGTAACTATTGAGTGTGAAATCAAAAGACAAATCGAAGACTGCATCAATCTGAATAACTGTTACTTGTATATGAAAGTAAAACTTCTCTGACGTACAAGACCTGTCCAGGTGCCGATGATATGGTCGCTCCATTGAAGAATTTCATGCATTCATTTGTTCAACGAAGTGAATTTGTATTTAAACAGCAAACTATTCAGCAGCAGCATGGACACTTGCCTTTTCCTGAATTACCTTGAGAGTCGGCTGACTTATAGAAAAGAAACCAAGAAAAAACACTTCCACGCATGTGCTGTGGTATCGAAACCTAACACCTTGGATGCCTTCAAGGACAGTTGAACCAAGCAAAGAATCCTCAAGAATTCGAAAAACAATCAAACAAGTACGTCATTTAGAAATTATGGATCGGTGACACTTCAACATGTGGTTGCACGACACGTATTTGTTACAACTAAACTATTGCTCAAAACGCTTTCGAGTTCCAGCATTTCAACGTATCTAATATTGTAGTCACCAGAGATGGCCAGACGTTGCGTACCTGACCTTCTGACCGACCATTGCCCATAAGAATTACTTGCGAACTTACATGACTGTGGGCACATGACAATTCGGAACCAACAATACCCACGGCATTTCGTAAGACGATTATGCAAGAGCATATGTTTGGTGGATTTTGATTTTACTCCAGATAAAGGCAGTGACGAGGAACATTTCCAACCTATAAAATCATGCCAACTCCGTGTGGATTTTCTGTTTTAGTGACCCTCGTGAATACGGTGAACGTGATTTTGTATGCATATGTTGATAATACACTGGAAATCAACAGTCTTTTTCTCTAACTATTAAAACAAAACATTGAAAACAAAGCCATTGACAAAAAGTGGTACCATTCCCTACTTCCACTGACTGCCATTGAGATGAATGACGTCGAAGCTCTTCTCAGCAGTGTACCGAAACTTTCCTTTCATAGACTTACCTGATATATATTCTTATGGAATCCAGTGGTGTTTGGTACCGATGAACTTCCTCATAAAAAATGTAAAGACTATCGAGCTTATGTCATCAACAAGTACGACAGTTATTACACCCAGGAACCCACTGTGTATCTTTTTACTTTTTCAGCGACCACTGTGTGGAATATTTTCATTCCTATGGGTTACATCCTCTCGAAGACGATATTATAGATTTAATGAGAAGAAATGCTGCATCAACTCAGTTTAATGGCTTTTATGAACGTGATTTCTCTAGAAACGATTCAAAAACAGAAATGTGATTTAGTGATTATGATGGCTTCCTGTTTCTTCAGCTCAGCAACGTAGCGTCCATCGATCGCAAAATAACACTGTTCTACACCATTGGAAGTAGAGTCAAACGCATTCGTGTTGTCAGCCTTTTAAGTACATTGCTATTTTTAGCAATGTTTGTAAGTTTTCAGCTATAGAAGAAGAAGGATGGGCTATCCATAATCCTCCCTCTTCACTATTCATAATTAAGTTAATGGTGTTTATTTAAAACAATGATGGTTTTAAAAAATGGTGTTGACTGATTTATCTTGCAAAATGTTTTAAGCATACTGTTGACTTTAACTTTCTGCCAATCATCAAATTTGTTCAAAATTATGTTTTCTTTTACTTTCGTGTCTCAGCTGTTAGGGATATTCTCCTTCACGTCTGTGCTTAAAGCATACAGTGGCACGGTTCTCCAGTCTTGTCATTCATCGTCATTCCTGTATAGAAGAAAAACTAGCCAAGTAGTGCAAGTAGAGAATTGAAAAAGTCTTGTCGTATTTAAAAAGAGTACAGCAAGGCAAAACATATTGCGTTAGATATGGGGTGATCTCCTTCAGGACGAGGAAAGAATTCGTTCGATATATATTGGAAGAAACAGTGGAGAAGATAAAGAGAAATTGGACGGAAGAGAAGAGGGCGCGGGAGGAAGATAGGAGGGAGAGGAGAAACCCGCGCTTCAACCAAAACCAAAACTGGAAAAGGGTGCAACTGAAGCTGAGGAAGAAGCTAGGAGCAGGAACTGCGGCAGCAGACACCAGGAAAGCACCTGATTCAGGAGGTGGATAACTGGGAGTTGGAGGCCGATGAGCCTAATTATAAGCTCTCTGCCCCCGTTAGAAGATTGACGAACTTTGATAGATGTGCCCAGGAGAGCAGTTGTCCAGGATATTGACAAATCAGCGATCCAGAAAAACAACGAACAACTATTTTCAGGGCCACCCAGCTCTCTCAGAAACAGATATGGTATCCAATAATTGCACACATTTGTTTTTTATGTGTGTATGTTTTTGTTTTTCACAACTAAAACTTAATCCCAATGAGTATTTGTGGATATAGTGTGTGAACAATCCTACCCATACATCATGTGATAGTATGATAGGATATTGGTGCTTATAGTGTGTTGGGAAGCCTATGCTTTTCAATGGTGATAGCATTCTTATATTTGTTCTAGCACCCCTATCATTGAGTGGGATAGTATATAAGTGTGTTTGAGAGTATAATATTTGAATATTCCTGCCCTTTTCTTCTCTACTTGTGTGTGATAATGTATAGGTGTGTTAGTGCGTATAGTGTGTGTATATTCATAACCTTTTCCTTTGTTTGCAGATGTGGTTGCTGGTCAGTAGATAACTGGTTAGTATATTGGTCGACGACACACTGGTTAGTAGATGAAGTTTTAACATCACATGTCCATTTTTCGCAAGATAGTCCCATGTTGGTCAGTTCAAACGGTCTACTGGTTACAAAGCACAGACGCAAACAAAAAACGAGAAACAGCCTCATGACTGATCACCACAGTGCTATCACCCTGAAGTCTTTCACTGACTAATTAAATCCAGAAGGTAAGTTTAAAGATGTGCTTATATATGGATTAACAAGATTTGGTTTAGAACTTTTGGTTGTGTTGTAATTTAACCTAGAAAACATTGGTATCTATACATTGGATGATAAGGTATTAATAGTGCATTCAAGATTATACCATTCACTGGGTTAGATGACGAATGTTTTGAAGGAAAGATCCCATTGTATGTCCATAAATCTTTCGAAATGTGAAATAATACTATATAGATGGCAACAGATTTACGCAGCAAGTGGGGATCTAATCAATATTGTCACAATTTGTAAATTACTGTAAGGGTGAATTTCGTGATCACGACGTTCTTCCCTCCGAAAAAAGGTTCCAATCAAGTTATGTGCCTATTGAATGTTAATGTGCAGATGATTGCCAGCACTGTACATTGAACAATATAAATAAATAAAACTATATTTCTAATCTTTGATTTTCATGTTTCGAACCCCGTGGTCAAGGTAAGACTGTGATAAGTATAATCGTACCAAAAATGTATTTATTTTGAGCACAAATTTCAGTTTTAGTACAGCTCTATATCTTTCAACCTCAAACACGTGCCCATACATATGGTCTGACGACCAATGCAATGGCTGACAAATGTGTGACGCATCAATTGATTTACAGGCGCATTGGAAGCTTGTGGATCATACAGAACCAATGTCAGTAGTATATGGGGGCCTTTCAGCGACAATTGAAAATACATTACAGACCCCCCTGGGGAACTTTGGCGACAAGATTTATAGCGACAAAATAAAAACCCTGGGTACATTTAGCGACAATGGGAATTTTGTATAGGGACAATAGGAATGGAACAGGTGGGGGGACGTCACGGTATTGGACACTTGCAACAATGTGGCAAGTGGCTGACCTGAATACGCGCGGCTACCACTCTAGGTAGGGACAAATACAAGAGAGACAGAGAGAGATATAAACACATAGATAACACATATAGGCAAGAAAGAATAAATCTTTTTGAGGCATATGAAAGTGACCCTGAAAAGGGCCTTTGGTTTCTTCTTCTTCTATTTTCTCCACTTCTTCCACCAGTTCTTCACTTTTCCAATAATTCCTTTCTGCTTCTTCTTCTTTTCCTTCTCTGGCATCTAGTCAGAATGTCCCATTGCTCTGAATTTTTCCTGCACCTTGATCCAGTTGTTGTTCAGTCTGTCAAACTCTTCTTTTCTCTTTCTGTTTTCCTTTTCCTTTCTCTCTTTTGTCCATGTGTCTTTGATTTTCTTTACTTCTTCTTTCATTACTTTTGTCATCATGTCTTCAGATTTCCTTAATCCCCACTGTACAAAAGACCACTCGGTTAAATTGGCTATATCTTGCAAAAAGCTCCACACTTGGATGGCGTTATCAAGGGCCTCCTTCAAGGTGTCTACTCTTACATATTTAGGATGGATGAAGCCTCTTAATTTCTCCACCTCCTCCTCTATCATACCTTGCACCAGATCCCTGGCTACTTTCAGGCTGGTGACTTGACTGGACATAAAGTCTTTCGTAACTGGATATTTCCATTCCTTTTCAAGTCTTTCCCCCACGTAGGCTGCATCAACCATCCAGTACCAATCCTCTTTCAATTCGTTAAACAAATTCATTTTTCCAAGGTGTTGACTAGTCAACGTTGGGTAGCCAGACTGTTGTTGTTGCTGTTATTGAATTTGAGTGGTGTTCGTACTATTGTACATGTACCACTGGTTTATTCCTGCATAGCAGGATGATAAATTTTTCCCGGGGGAAGGAATTAGAGCCACATCCTCCAGGCGTTTATGCACTCAATAAGTGCTGTTAAATTTACCCGTCAGAAGTATGGGTTCTAAGCTTCCTGAATGTAAGGCTATCATGAGTGGAAAATTAACCCAACACGCACTCATGTTTGCAGTCTGCTTCTACCAAACTGAGTAATGAGTGGGAGTAGTTGCAGCACGCACTCATGTGTTTTAGGTATGACATTTATGCGTGCATTGCACTTAGCGAGACTGACGACCCCTCGGTGTTATATACATGAAGCACGGACGTGAAGGAAAACATCCCTTACACTCACTTCACACCATATTTACTATCCACACAAACGAACGCGAACGCATTTAACACACACACACACACACACTATACTATTCACACAGACGGGAAGAGAAGAAAAACACATATAACGCATATAACACACACTCTACTATCCACACAGACGGGAAGAGAAGAAAAAAACACACTATACTATCCACACAAATCCACACAAACGAATACGAATGCTTAAAACACACACTATACTATCCACACAACTGAATGGGAACGCATAAAACACACCATATATACTATCCACACAAACGAAGGAGAGTGCATTAAAAACACACACACTATACTATCCACACAGACGGGAAGAAAAGAAAAAACACACCATACCTACTATCCACACAAACGATGCGAACGCATAAAACACACACATTATACTATCCACACAAACGGGAAGAGAAGAAAAACATACTATATCTACTATCCACACAAACGTACGCGAGCGCAAAACACACACACACACACACACACACACACACACACACACACACAATAAAGGAGTGAGTGTTTATAGTTACACTACTCTACATTCACACATATTCGCAACTTGAATAGTCTCTCTTTTCTAGAGATCTGGTTAGCCCTGAGAAGCACTGTTTTTCTAACTTTAGATGCACCTGGTTAATGCTGGAACCTCCCAGGTCTGGCACCACAGACACATCTCCTACACCAATCATTGACCCAATTCAAATTTGTTGTTGATAAAGCAAAAGGTGGTTGGCGGCCTCATTCTCCCAGTCTTCACTTTGAGGGATAGTGAAGACTTGTTCCCTCTGTCTTCTACGCCACACCCGGGGATGATGATGATGAGGTCTCTGCGGCTCCCACTCTTGCCGCTGTCTCTCCAATTCCACCATTACCTTCTCCTCCCAGTTTTCTGTCTGGAGGACAGCGACTCTTGGTACTGGTGGCAGAGGTTGTGGCTGACATTGTTGTTGTTGTGGCTGTGGCTGTGGTTGAGGTGGCGGTACTGCTTGATGCTGTAGCTGAACTCTTACTGGCTGTGCAGGCGTCCTCACCTCGGGCTTGACCTCGCACACAGGTCTTAGTATGAGGTGAGGCAGGATCCCTCGCTTCTTTTCCTTCTCCTCTTCTTTCTTTTTCTTCTCTTCCTCCTCCTCTATCCTGGCTTCTTCTGTAACGGCCTCCATGGCCACCTCGTCCAGGAGGCGTCTGGCATACTACATGTGCATTTGAAGTTCTAAAAGTTTTGTGATTCTGCTACTCATGTTCAATGTTGACGAGTCAACGTGGGTAGCCAGACTGACTGACTGACTGAGAAGGATTAAAGTCGCCTATGCTAACTAAGAGCTTTTGCGACTCGTTAATGCTCAATTGTTGAGCTTTTTAATTGGTCGGTGTTTCAGGAATGATGCCGCAAAAACACCGCTTTTATGTACGATAGTCGTACTTTTTAATTGTATGTCAGGAGGTGGAAAGGAGGAAGGGGACCCGGCTGGGGACGCCAACCGCTGATGACGTGTACGCTCTAAAGGGCCCGGACCGACGTGATTGTATGTCAAATTCTGTCCAGTTGTGCTAGTGGACGTTCCCTATCCCCAATATTGTGTGGGCCACCTGTGCAATTGATCTAAGTTTCTGAGTTTCTTGCCAATGGAAGTGCCTCCCTTGTATATACAAGTAGGGGGTGAGAGTAGAGATGGGTGGGGGTGGGGGTGGGGGAAGGGGATTCTTGGTGGAAAATCTGTGGGCAACACAGGCTTGTTGTTTCCAGGATTCCACCCAGGTGTTGCTAGCATATTTTCCCTAGCACCTGTTTTAGGCCCCTTGTGTTAGTAAAGGTCAGGGTGGAATAAGAGGAAAGTAAAGAGAGGGCTTATAGTGGAAAGTCTTTGTCCAACATAGGCTTGTTGTACGCAGGATTCCACCCAGGTGTTCGCTAGTGGGTCTTCCATAGCGCCTGTTTTGGACCCTATTTGTTAGTGAGGGGGTTAGTAGAGTATGGATGGAAAGGAGAGCTTTTGCCCGGAAGTGTTGAGCCAGTGCTTGCTCGAGGAGGTGGGCCAGTGCTTGCCCAGGTTTGTGCAAGTGCCTGCACGGGGAGGTGGGCCAGTGCTTGCCCAGGGGAGGGTATGGGTTTGAGCCAGTGCTTGCTCTTGTGTGGGCGAGAGCATGCCCATGGGAGGGACTGGGGTTTGGTTTTTTAGTTTTTGATTTGGAGGGCTAGTGCTTGCCCTGTGGAGGTACTGGTCCTTCCTGGTTCTGTTCTTCCGGTGTTGGAGGGCTAGTGCTTGCCCTGTGGAGGTTCTGGACCTTCCTTGTTCTGTTCTTACGGAAGGGCTCGTTCTTGTCCGCCAAGTGGAGGTTAATATTCCAGTCGTTTTCCTGTGTTCACTTGGCTGTATTCCCCAGTTGCCTCTCTCTTGTCTTTTGTCTTCCTTGTCTTGATTTGATTATTTTCTGTCAATCGTCAATTTTGAATTGATATTGTGCCCTTTTTGTTTTGTTAATGTCATGCATGGGGGGTGGGATGGGAGATGGGAGGGGAAGATGAGAGAAGAGATAACACACACACACACACACACACACACACACACATATATATATATACATACATACATACAGACACACATACACACATATATCCATATATTCTTAAATATATTTTGTATATATATATATATATATATATATATATATATATATATATATATATATATATATATATATATATTATTATTATATTTTTTTTTCCTTCCCTTTAGTATTAGTTATTAGTTGTTAGTTGATTATGTGTTGGTTAGTGGTTATGTTAGTTATTGTGGTTGTGTGTGCTTTGTTAGTTTGTTTTAGTTGAATAGTGTTGGAGTAGTGTTGATTTAGTTTGTCGCATGCTATGTACAGAGTGTTTTTTTGTGGTGTTGTTTAGTCTATATTATATTGTTGGTTCTGTATGGTTGGCTTTTGATGTCTTGGTCCTGTTTGCCCTTGTTATACTTGCCTGTCCATCGACGCGATTGTGTTTCCGATTAAACTTATTGGTGTCCGTCTGTGGCGCTGTGCACCCCCTTGTTGTTAAAAGTGAATCTCGATTCCTTTCGTGTGTAAGTTCCTTTTTAGGACTCGCCTTTTGGCTTGGCAGTTGTTGCCTTAGTCCTGCCACCCTTGTTGTTGCTAGTGCTCTTATGTGTCCTTTTGTCTTGGTATTTTAGTTAAGATTTGCCCGTTAGTTGGTCCTTGTGCCATAGTCTTATTTCCCTAGTTGAATCTGATATTCAATGGTATTTCTGGCTCCCTCGTTGTTGCGTTTGGTTTTCAATTCCTTGTGCCTTTTAAGGCTGATTTCAGGGCTTGCTTTTTAGCTGGCGTTTTGTCATAGTCCTTTTGTGTTTGCATGTTGTTTTACTTACCCTGTGTCCAGCTTAATCCTGTTGTTGTCATTGTTATGATGTCTAGTAGTCCTGGTTCTCTCGTCGTTACCATTGGATTTCGATTCCTTATGCCTTTTAGGTTGGTTTGGGGACTTGTTTTTTAGCTGGCGTTTTGCCATAGTCCCCTTTTTAGTCCTGGTCCTGTTGTTGGTATGTTGTCTGGTAGATAAGTGTATTAGGATTAATTGTTAATTGTTAAGTCTGGTTAATAGGTTAGTAGGATAAGTGGGTGCTGGCGTGTTGGACGGCTGGTAGTGCTTGTCTCTGAGCCGTGGGTCTAGGCTCATTGTCATAGTCCTGGTTTATTGTGTTGCTAGTGTTTTCCTTTTTGTTTATATGTGACCATGTTTTTGGATCCGCTTTAGGTACGAGATGACGTTTTTGTAGGTAAGTTCTATATTTGTGCGCTTGGTCTTATCCAATATCTCTGGGTATGTTGTTGGTGATCCAATGCGTTTCTGGTATTCTTGGAAGCTGTTCCGCTGCACATTGTAGGTGGCACATGTGTTGAATATGTGGTCGAGCGTCTCTGCTATTGGGCAGTGAGGACAGTTGGTTGTTTGGTTTCCTTGGTCTTTGAGGTACCTTCCGAAGCTCCCTTTCAGTAGTGTTTTTCCTGTCATGATTCTGTTGATAATCCTTAAGTCATTAACTTCCATGTCCTTTAGGGTAATGATTTTCCTGGATACTTCTTTTTGTAGTTGGTGGAGATGCCTTCCCTTGTTGGAGTTGTTCCATATGTGTTGCCATTTTATGTTTATTTTCTGTCTAACCTGACTGTAGAGTTCTTGGACGCTGTAGGTGAGGGAGTGTGTTTCGTTGTTGTGGAGGTTCATTTTTGCCACTGTGTCCGCTTTGTCGTTCCCGGGGAGGTTTATGTGTGATGGCACCCAGAGGAATTTAATGATGTGTTGATTTGTCTCGAGTTCTCAAATATGTTGCATCACTTCCTCGAGCATATTTGCTCTGCTTCGTTTTGCACCTGTTTCTAAGGTTTTGAGGACGCTGAGAGAATCCGTGATGATAACATGGCGCTGCTGGGTTTGAGTTTTGATCCATTTTAGTGCTTCGTTGATTGCCCAAAATTCGGCTGTGTAGATGGAGCAGTCATCTGGAAGTCGAGCTCCAATTTGTATTTGTTGTTCTGGTACCACGATTGCTGCTGCCGTTCTGTTAGGTTCCTTGGATTTAGATCCGTCCGTGTATATTTTCGTGTATTCCGTATATTGGTCCTGGAGTAGTTTTTGAATGTCAAGTAGCATCTTGCAGGGATTTTGTTGTTTGGTTCAGAATTTTTGTGCTATGAGGTTGATGTTTGGGGTATTATTTCTCCACGGGGTGGGGTCCTGGATTTGCCGTGCTCCGCCTGTATGTCAGTTAATTGGAGTTCTGCGCAGAGGGTATGGACTTTCTTGCTTGCTGGTGGGTTTGGTACAAGTTTTTGATTGAATGATCTTTCGCATAGCTTAGTTAGCGCCTTTGTTGGGTTTGCGTCGCTGTGTATTGAGTTCCTGATGGTATGTCTTAGGATTTGTTCCTCTCTGCGTAGTTGTAGGGGTAGTTCTCCTGTTCGTATTTGTGACTCTTGAAGAGATGTGTTGGGTAGTGTTCCAGTACATAGACGGAGAATCTTGTATTGAAGAGAGTCCAGTTGGGATAGCAGTTTGTTGTTGGCTGATGCGTAGACCTGGCAGCCATAGTCCCATCTTGATCTAATTAATGATCGGTATAACATAAGTAGTGTGGGTTGATCAGCTCCCCATGTAGTTCCTTTGAGGTGTTTCAGCAAGTTGATGTCTTGTTGTGATTTTTTGACGAGATTTTCGATGTGTGGTTTCCATGTGAGTTGTTCATCTAATAGTAGTCCCAGGAAGTGGGTTTGTTTTACGAACTGGATGGGTGTGCCTTGTAGGTAGAGTTGCGGGTATTTGGGTTTTCGGTTGTTGGGGCGGGAGAAGAGCATCCCGACAGTTTTGGTACTTGAGATTTTAAAGCCCCAGTTATTCGCCCATCTGGTGATGTCGTCCAGTCTTTGTTGTATCTGTGTGATGTGGTGTCTGTTGTTGGGGTTTCCTGCTTTCCAGATTCCGCTATCATCCGCAAACTGAGATAGGTTGATGGTGCTATGTAGGTATTCTCCTAGGTTGTTGACCATAAGGTTGAATAGAGTGGGGCTTATCACACTTCCTTGTGGGGTTCCGTTGTCCAATGTGTATGTTTCGGAGTATGCATCTCCTACCCGGGTCTTAATTCGTCTTCCTGTGAGGAAGTTGGAGATCCAGCGGTGCATTTGTCCTGTTATTCCATATTGGTTGAGTTTGGCAATTAGCCCCTTGGTCCATACTAGGTCGAAGGCCTTTTCTAGGTCGAGGAATATGGCTATGAGATGGCGGTTCTTTTTCCTTGGTGCGTTGAAAGCGAGTTTGATGTCGGCTTCAAGTCTGGTGAGTTGGTCTATGGTAGATCATTTGAGCCTAAATCCGCTTTGATTTTCCGTGAGTAGATGGTTTCGTTCGAGATGGTGTAGGAGTCTGTTGTTGATCATCGTCTCCATAATTTTGCAGATGGTGTTGGTGAGTGAAACTGGGCGATAGGATGAGGTAAGTTTGGGGTCTTTTCCTGGTTTTGGAATCGCTATTACAATGGCTTGCATCCAGGTGGTGGGTATGTTGCCAGTGTTCCAGATGAGGTTGATTAAATCGAGGATAATCCGTTGCATGTTGTCAGGTAGGTGTTTGTAGATTTCGTAGCCAAGATTATCCTCTCCCGGTGAAGTGGATTTCTTGTGGCGGAGCGCTTTGTGCCATTCTTGCAGTTGAAGTTGTCGTTGAGCGGTGAATTCTCGTTGGTGATCTCCGCAGTCTGGTCCTTAAATAGATGTGGGTATTTTTGCTCCACCTCTTGGCGTTGTAGCATAAAGGTTTGAGTGTGATTACTGTTGCTGCTTGAGAGTGGAAAGTGTTGTGCTAATTGTTCGGCCTTTTCTTTGTTAGTTTCTGCTCCTGTTATCTGGGGTGTTGTTTTGAGGGTCTTACCTTTCATGGCCTTGATTTTGTTCCAGACTTCTTTCGTGGGAGTGGAGTGATTGAGTGTTGAGCAGTAAGTTTGCCAAGAGGCTTTTTTGGCTTGTTTAATTGTTCTTCTTGCTTTGGCTTCTATTTATTTGTAGGTGATGAAGTAGATGGAGAGTTTGGTATGTAGGATGCGAGTTAGTGCTTTCTTTTTTGCTTTTAGGGCTGATTTGCAATCTTCATTCCACCATGGGATGGTCGTTTTTCCTGTTTTTCCACTTGTTTTAAGTATACTTTCCTGTGCAGCATCGTTGATTGAGTGATGTTGTTGTAGTAAAGGGTTGTGTCAGTACTTTGTAGGTCCTCTATATGTTTTGTCCTTAGGATGGTCTGGAAGGTGTCCCAGTCTGCCTTATTAGTTTTCCATTTTGGTATGCTGGTTTGTTGATCCTTAGGGTTGTGTAGGTAAACTGTTGTGCGAATAGGGAAATGGTCTCTACCAAGTGTACTTTGTTGCATGACCTCCCATTCAGTGATCTGAGCAATGAGTGGTGTCGCTATGGTGAGGTCTATGGCTGAACATTTTCCGTTGTGGGGTTTATCCTAGTGGGGGTGCCTGTGTTGAGTATTATCATTTGGTTGGTTCTGGCGTATTTGTCGATGTTTTTCCCTCTGGTGTCGGTATGGTCGCTTCCCCAGTCTATGTTGTGAGCGTTGAAATCTCCGCAGATGATGCTGTTGTTACCTTTGTCTTTGAGTATTTGGGCAGGTTCCTGAGAGGGGTTGGTGTTAGTGGTCCTTGGGAGGTATATGTTGTAGATGGTGATCTTTTTCCGGCCGATTGTGAGCATAATTCCTTGATGTTCGATTGTGTTGGTGGTAGGGTTCGTGGTGTTATTGATTTCTGTGATGTTGTTGAGAGTGATGTGCATGTATATGGTGATACCTCCTCCTTTTTTCCCGTCGGTCCTGTATTTGTGGAAGCTGAGGTCGTATCCTTTAATTTTCGGTGTTGTTTTGTTCTGATTTAGGTAGGTTTCTTGTAGGCATAGGATATCCGGTTTGTTGTTTTCTGCATTGATGGCTGATTGAAGTTCTCCCTGGTTTGCAATTAGTCCCCTGCAGTTCCACTGCCATATGATGAATTTTGAACCGTTGTTAGTATAGTTGGTATTTCTCGGTCTGTTGTGGACGTGTTCCATAATTGTGTCGTTGGTATTTACGTAATGTTTGCTACTTGTGCAGCTATTAATTGGTTGGGGAGTGAATTTTCTCCAGTAGATCTTGTAGGGACCGGCAGAAGTCCTTCTTCCTGATTTGGTCTTGGTGGGTTTTTTGTTTTAGTTCGTTCCTTATTTCTCGTAAATATTGAGTTATGAGAGTTGAGGTAATGGTATCCGTTGTTTTTTGTTTCTCCTTCTTTGTTGATTGTTCAGTGTCATAATGTTGTGCATCCTTCTCCTTCTTTGTTGGTCGCGTCAGTTGCCGGAAGTGTTGGTGTTGGGTAGTGTGGTGTTGTAACACTTCTTGGTTTCGGTGTTGGGTTTTTTGTTGTCGTTGGTGGTCAGGGTGTTGTCGCGTGTCGTGTGTTCGGTGTCTAGTTGGGTTAACCTTGGTTGGTGGTGTTGGTGCTAATGTGATTGGCGGTGTTGGGAATAGTGCTGGTCTATTGTTGTTTTTATACTGAGGGGGTTTTTCTCCCTTGTTAGCACAGGGCCTTTGTTGGGTAGGTTGGGGGCGTTGTGGTTCCTGTTGTCTGCTTGATGGTGCTGGAGTTCGAATGGTTGTTGGCGTGTTGTTTTTAGGTTTTGTGTTGTGAAGATCTTTTGCAGCTTGGTTATAGCTGATATTTTTTTCCTCCATTGTCTTGATGATGTCTTTTTCCCTTATTGTGTAGGGGCAGTCATTGGAGTATGGGGCATGTTGTCCCCTGCAATTGGCACATTTGAAGGTTTGTGCCTTGCAAGCGTCCTAGTCATTCCCGCCGCATTTGTAGCACCGCTTGTGTCGTCTACAGGCTTTTGTGAAATGCCCCCATCTCTGACAGTTGCTACAGTACCGGGGCTTGTTGAGGTATTTTTGAAGCATTGCCGTCCTTCCATTTGGTTCAAGTTTGATTGATGTGGGTGGGGGGCACAAGCATTCGAGCGATATTGTTGATGTTTCCGTGCCATGCTGATTTTTAAGTTTGAAAGCTCGATAACATTCGATGTTTTTTTTTTTTTATTTTTTTATTTTTTTATTTTAGCTCGGTTTGGATTTCTGTTGTTGTTGTGGCTGAAAGTGACCCAGGTAGCTTAATGATGGCCTTGAATCCTGGTTTTGGTCTTTCGGCAACGTGTGTTTGTTTGGTGGGGTTAATTCGGGTGTCCGTCTGAATTCGGTTGTCCGTCTTGGTGTGGGTTTGTGTTGCTCTGTGTCTTTCCACTTTAACCCTTATTCCTGCAATGCAATTGAGTTCCAGGTATTTGGCTAGTTGGCTGGTGGTGCTACACCAGATAATTCGAATGCAGCCTAATAATCCGGAAGTGTCCACTGTGTTGTCGGGTTAATGCGGAGGCGAGTTTCTTTGTGCTTATGCTGTGAAATTTATTACAGTAGCTTGTTATAAACAGTGTGAGGTGGGGTGGGTGGTATTTGTGTTTTGTTATTTCTCCCTGGTTGTGATGCCTGGTTGCGTTCCCTTGTTTTTCCTTGGTGTTGAGTTGAAGGTGTGGGCACCAACTTTTTGTTGTTACTGTTGTCGGTGTTTGTCATTGTTGGTGCGGTAGTGCGGCCTCCGATGTTTTGATGTGCTTCTCTTTTTTTGCTTACTATTCTGATATCAGCATTAGGATTGGGTACGGATTTTTTAGTTTTTCCTTTGCCCTTGAGGAGTTATTTTCCTTTGGGTGTGCGTGCTGTTTCCTCGAAGTCTGGCATGTTATGATAAGGCTGCAGGTTTTTTCCAAGTTGACGTTGTTCTGCTTGGTATTGGGCGTTCTGTGTTTCCTTCCTCTCCCATGATTTAAGGTGCTCCGAGGGCCCTGCTTCCTGGCTGTTGTGTATTGTGTAGTTATTTTTTCTTTTGTTATTGTTGTTGGTGGTAATGGTGGTGTTCTCATTGGGGGTTGGGAGAGGTTGGCTGGTGTTGTATTCAATTGCTGTTGTTATGGTTGTTGTCGGTGTTGTTTCAATTGTTGTTGTTGTGGTTGTTGTTCGTGTTGTGGTTGCTGGTAATATGTTGTCTTTGGTCTGTATAGTGAGGATGTTGTCCGTTTTGCCCATCGTATTGTTGTCGTTGTTTTCAGTCTTTTCCTCTGGCACTGTTGACATAGTTGTTGCTATGGTGTAGGTATTGTTGCTATTGTTGTTACTGCTAGCTGATTTGTCCGCCATAGTTGCTGTTATTGTTGCTCCCAACATGTCATATATTTGTGTGTCCTCCACTGCGTTGTATATAGTTGTTGTTATGGTGTTGTTGTTTTTGTTGTCATTGTTGCTCTCTGGTTGGTTATCTATATTTGCTGGTGTAGTTGCTACCAGGATGTCGTATGTTTGAGTGGCCTCCATTATGTTGTGAGCGGGGTCTGTTTCTGTTCTCCCCGTGTTAATTGTTTCCCATGCTTTCTTATCCTGGATGTGTATTTTTGTTATTTTTTTCGTTGCTTTCCTTGCTTTAGCTGTGAATACATCCTCAAGTGTTATGAATTCTATGTCTGTGTGCTTGGTAATCGATCGAGCGATCCTTCTTTCCTGTGTTAGTAGCTCCCGCGCTACAAATTCCTTTGTGGTAGGCACATTTAGGAATGTGCCAATCAAGATCTCCCTGGGGGGGGTGGAGTGGGGGTGTTCCTCCTTCAGTCTGTCGAGTTCGGTTGTGGTATTTTCCATCCGTTGGGGGTGGGGGTGCTCTGTTTTTTTCCTGTGAGTTTCTGTAGTTTCTGTAGTCTAATTATCTGCTTCCTCTTGTTGTTGTTAAGAGTGATTTTCCTCTTTGTTTCGTGGGCCATGTTTTATTTATTTGTACTTTTACCTGTCGTGCGATGATTTTGCGAACTGTTGCGCTTTGTTTATTTGTATAACAATAACAATAGCAATATAGATAATAAAATAATGTGTTAGTTATACTACATGGGGTACACAGGTGTCAATTGCCTTGTTTCTGGAATAATTATGTATGCATGGTCTATATTGGGGTTGGATTACTAGGCGCAGAGTGCCAATTGGGTCAGTTATGTATGTTGGTTGAGTTTTGTAAATCATTTGGTATGTCAAGGTTCGTGTGCTAGGAGCTAGTGGATTGGATGTTCGAACATGGAAGGGAGAATCTGATTGGTGGTTGTAGCGCTAGATTTCAATCCGTTTTTATCTTCCTAGGTTGTGCAGTCTAGCTAGATATTGTAGGTGAGGGGATTGAGTCGAGTCAAGGTTGGTGATGTAAGATTGATTTTGATTGGTGGGTTGAGTATAAGAGGTCAGTTCTGATTGGATGGTACTATTTTGAATTTCAATCCGAGTTCAGATCTTTGAGTTTCAATATTGTCGTGTTGTTAACGTGTGTGGGATTTGAATTGGGTCTAGTTGGTGACGTGAAATAAAATTTGATAGGTAGTTAAGGATATAAGAGCTGATTTGGTTGGTTGGTTCGTTTTTGAAATTCAATCCGGTTTTGAGTTCTAGGTTTTGATGATAACTTATTTGCTAAAAAATATTATAGAGTTGTATGTTATTGCTAAGATTTAGGTTAGTGTAGTATAATATTAATAAGCAGCAGCAGGGAGGGTGAACAGACCACTTGTTCGAATTATAACTCATTAAGACAAAATTTGGGTTTCAATTATAATAATTATGGTCTCAATTATATACTACTGAGATTATGGTCTCAATTATATACTATCAAGACAGACCCCGTTCACTTACACACAGTAATCCGCGTATTGGTCTCACCCTCCCTGCTGCTGTAATTAACCAAATATTTTATCAAGTCAGTTACGATATCTCGACCTAGGATCATGTAAATGTATTGTTATAAAACCAAACGGGGTAGCTTGTGCTTTTGAAAAAAAGTTTTTGAACTTAATCATATCCATGTCTCCTGAACACCAAGTATAATAACTATTTTGTAAAGTATGATTATCAACTCCGTTAAATACAACCAAAATATTGCAGTTGTCTCTGATCACTTTAGGTATTTGTGTATAACGCTGGGTAACATAAATTACGTCTGTATTTTTATGCCTGCCTCGAGAAAATATCCTAGTTGGATTTGATTGTTTGTCCAGCATAATATCATCGTACACTACTAAATCATTAATAAGTCCATCAAGGTCATCTACAGATGGCGCTTCATCAATACTGGTAATAAAATCAATAATATCATTACCGTCTTCATCCAGCAACTTTGCATTTTCATTAAAATTTTTAAGTATTTCATAACACCGTTGATCATCTACAGATGGTGCTACTAAATATAACTTATCCCACTTGAGCCATCTCATTATCAAATTAAGCAATAATTGCGTCTTACCACTTTCAGATGGCCCAATTATTATCATCCTGATAGAATTCGGTAGCGCTGGGTGATGCTTGACTGGCTCCAGTTTTCGTGTCGCTGAGAAGTCAGTTATATCCATAATAATAAATAATATGAATCTGTATTGTGTTCGATGCAAAGCACCCACCCCCACCGTTGGTGGAACCAGTGGATTAACAACAATAATAACAAAAAATAATAAACGCGCACTGACAGGTAAGTGTGAAAAGTGTGGCACAAAAAAATACAAAATTATTTCGTCTAGCACAAAGACAGGAGGTGATATCGCTGCTTCGTTGGGAAAATTACCAGGGACTCCATGGGCGAAGTATCCCGGAGAAAAACAATTAGCCCGATATTATTGTGGTCCTGGGACTCGACTTGATATCCGACTTGACGAACGAGATCAACCAAGACCAGGAGAGTATCCAATAAATAAGATTGATCAAATGTGTCACGTTCTTGATGTTGCGTATAAAAGCAAGGATTTACAAGAACGACATATTGCAGATGTGAAATTGATTCATGCGTTAAATTCTATACCTGATAAATCTCTCAGAGAGGAACTTGCTAGTTTTCTAGTGAAATCTGCTATGAAGGGTAAACTAATGCTAGGGGCTGGTAATTAATTATGTAACTATTATAATGAAATCTCTTTATTATAGCCCAAGAGGATATTGGAGAGGCAGAGCAGCGATTAGTAAACTTGCTGAAGCAGCAAAAGTCTCACGTTCTGTTGCTGCAGCGTGGTTAGCACGACAGGCAATATGGCAAATCTATCTACGTCCACCTAAAAAAATTCACTACGCGTATTTTGATGTCAGCGTTCCCAATGAAGTTCATCAAGCAGACATTTTGTTTTTACCGCACGATACTATTAAAACACGTGGACGTCAATCACGCACATACAAATACGCGTTAACTGTCGTTGACGTTGCAAGTAGATATAAAGAAGCAGAACCGCTATCAACTAAAACAGCATCTGAAGTTGCATCTGCGTTTGAACGAATTTATCAACGAGGACCTTTGCGATGGCCACAGTTGCTACAAGTTGATCCTGGCAAAGAACTTCTTGATACAGTATCATCGCTGATGAAAAAGCATAATGTCAAAATCAGACGAGAACACACCGCAATTCATCGTGATCAGGCAATAGTTGAACGATTTAATCGAACACTCGCTGAGCGGTTATTTGGATATCAATATGCCAAGGAAATAATTCAGAGCGACACGAGATCTCGTGAATGGGTTGCAAGATTACCAAGTGTGATAGCTGCGTTAAATAATGAAATTACTCGAGCAACGTCTATGAAACCTACCGTTGCAATTACAAAGAAACATATACCCCGTAGCGATGGCTACGGACAACGACGTGACTTTTCAAAACAGCCAGTGTTAGGTAATGTGACTGTCAGATATTTATATGAACCCGGTGAACTTGAAGGGGGTAAAAAAGAGCAACTGATCCTATGTGGAGTGTGACTACACATACAATTTCTAGCGTGGTTAGATCCACTGGTAGACCTGCAATCTACAGACTGGATTCAACTGCTCCTCAGCGTGGATTTGTACGTGAACAATTACAAGTAATTCCTGAAGAATTACAATTACCACCGCGTTCACTTTTGTAAACTGGCACCCCGACGTCGATTACATTCAAGACAGGTCAGCATCACATTTTCACGCGTGTGACCAATACTACTATTAATTCTGTCTATGGTGAACTGTCTTGGATTATTATTTGAATACTCCCATAGCATATTACAGTTACAACTTGCACAATGATTATTCTGTCGTTGTTTTAGTGTCATAATTAATTCAGTATCAATATCAAAGTCGCGATTATTTTTTTTGTCACATTGCTTATAATCAAATAGTTTTTTTCTTATTACGCCAACACCTTCAGTGCCGTCGCTAGCAGTTTGACTATTATTTTCTGTAAAATTCATAATGTTCCACTGACTCGAGATACTGCGAGATAAACTAAATTTGACCAGTCGATTCTATCTTCGACAATCCAGATATTTGTATCAGTAATAGTTAGTCCTTGTGACGAATGAATCGTTATAGCATATCCTAATTTCCACGGAATTTTATCCATGATCAACGCGCTCTCAACAACATCAACATCAACCAAAACAATATCATTTAATACAAGATTTTGTTCTTCATTTGTTCCTGGAATTTCAACTTCAATATTATGTCGTCGAGTATCTGCTGGGTGATAACACAATGGTACGGGTAGATTTGAAATTTTTTCTTTCTGTAACAAAAATAATTTCTCTTGCAGTTCATCACGAACTATCTTTCTACTTGCAACTATTAAATCCTTTGGTATCCATAAATTCCGAAAATTGTTCACAGGAGTTTCCGGAATTATTTCACGCATTATATCACATTGTATTCTATCTGGCTGTAGTCTGATTAATCTTTTAAATTCTTTCAGAGGTTCATCAATAGCTCTATGATCATCGGTTATCTCCTCATAATAATCCACAAACGTTTTTAACCACTAGTGCGGAGACTGCCCAACAAAAGGTTGCGGTTGACCATGATCGCCGCATATTATCACAGCAGTATTCGCTGTCAGTAACCAATCAAGAAATAGTTTAATGTTTCTAACGATACAGTACAGATTTTATCCCAGATGATAATCCGGGGTATATATTTCTCACCCATTCGCTCAGGTGTCCACGTATCCCCGCACCATCTGAAGAAACCATGATAAGTTTGAGATTTTACTCCTCGTTCATTTATTTCTCTGGCTAGTCTATGTGTAGGTGTCAGCACAATCATGTCAACGGAGTTCTTCAAACTCCGACGAAATAATTCCATGGCACGTGTTGTTTTTCCAGAACCTCCAGGCCCATTGAAATAAACGGTTTTATGTCTGGCCACAGGATCAAACACAGATGGTGCCGATGATTTTAATATTTGATTGTCATTGCTGTAATATATTTCCCTGATTTCAACGTCTGCAGATTCGGAATAGTCAAGTATATTTTCTTTTTCAATTCTCCATGATCCTCATTCACCATTACCGAGTAGCGGTTTTAGTAAATCTGTATACGCACTATTTATATAAAATGAATCCGTGGCAACTCTAACCGCGTAACGAGGAAATCTGTTTATCATCGATAATAAATTTATGGAAACGTAAGCGAGCATAGAAGATTTTAAATGAGTAAACTGCGGTGACTCACCATCAGTATAGCTCACGATTGTACCTAACTTAGACCCGTCTGATAAATAAGCATTACTCCGACTCACAAATGTGTTTTTTTCCCGTTGTATCAGCAATTATAAAATCGAGTTCAGCATCATGCATAATTAATCTTGTACACATTCGTTTATGATCATATGATCCTTCTTGAGTAAACTTACCAATAATTTACCTACCAAGATCTTTTGTAATTTTATTTTCATAATCAATCATATCGGGATTTTCATCCGGGAAATATTTCTTTTGCTGTGGTAACCAAACTTGTCTTCCAAACCAAACATAAATAATCGGATGCAGATCACGGCAGAACTCGAATGACTCTATACAAGCAAATCCAGTGAAGTCAAAATTTGGTAAGAGTCCGTTTATCGCAACTCTGGTCATCTCGTGTGTGGGATGTCCAAATCGCTTAAAGTATTCAGAACATTCTCCGTATCCAAGAAAACTTCCAGGATAACACGCCACTATGTCAACCGATATAATATCTTTATGATCGTATTTAGTATTCCATAATCCACCGTGTCCATATTCGATACAACTGCGCTGGATATCTTCAAGAAATTCCAATCGTGTCGGTTTCCATGAATTTTCTCCTGAGCAGCGTGGGCAGCAACCGATGGAACGATGAAACAATTATTTAGTAATTGTTCAACCTTGACATCGTCAAGGGGGGTATATTTCCGAGCAATATTTTTCATTTCATCGTGGAGTGATTCTTCACGATAAATTTCACCGTTAGGTCGTACAAACTGATCATAATACATGGATTCTGAACTTCTAAATAACCACACGGATACAGGGTCACTCTTACTAATATTATTGATAACGTCAAATATATAATCGCTGTAAAATTTAACTATTCTATCTCGTGGAAATATTTTTACTGCAGATGTCCATGCGTGTGTGTTATGATCAATGATCGTTATAGGAGCTCCTCTTGATGTATATTTCGACGCATACAAAATCTCTCCGGTTAGTGTTTTTACTGTTATTGGAAATTTTAATTTCTTTTCTAGTTTAGCAACGTCGCTGATAGATGCTCTGGTATTTTTAACTGTCCCTGTCCTCGCATTTATTTTTTTACGTCTTAGATCTGTCAAACCGTTTCCGCGTATTGCTTTTGAGAAATGTTCAATAACCAGCTCAGCTACGCAGTTTAGTCTTGACTCTGTCAAGGAAAATTTCATTGGTTTGAGATTATTAACGCTAGGTTTATCGTTTAACGGATATATCGCATAAACAACTGCAGTTACAGGATACATTCGTTCATAATACGGTTTATCAATACCAGTCAATGTTCCTGGTTTGGATTTTTTTATTTAATATAACAGTATTATTTCCAGCATGAAGTCGTACAGGGTCACGTTTATCTCGGATAATCCAAGTGCCGTCATCTGTCTGCACAATAAATTTTACCAGAATAATATATCGCTGATTGTCGAGATAGTTGATAATATTTCTACCTCGTTCGTCATGCATTCTAGTATCAGTAATATTCATAATCCTGAATGTTGACCAAGTATGAGCCGCACCATCTTTACGAAATTCTTTCTTGGTTTCACGGATACGATCGGTTATATCGCTATTTATCAAAGCTAGATCTTGCACCGAAAAACTAAATTTAGATGTTGGTAGTTTGTCAAGATCGAACCTTGCTCTGGAAGGTTCAATTGCGGATAATCTCTCAAATTCATCCATGCTATAATTAAGACAAATATATGTTTAATTAAACTTTGATAATACATATAATGATACAAGCAAATAACAAATACAAGTGGTTAATGGTAGGATTTTCTCTTCCTTGTAATAAATCATGCGTAAATGAATTCTGTAGTTACCACATGCAAAGTTTTCGCAAAGGGAGTCTAGGACCGAAACCGTGTTTACGATGTGGTGTTGGGGTCAGAGGAGAGACACGGTTATGTGTGCAATGCGGTGGTAAAAAATACAGAGAGCTGAAACGATATTATGATAAGAAAATATAACGCCCTGATATCTCCCATAAAAACCGTTGAAGACTATCTCGCCAGATATTCAAAATAATCATTTAGACAAATAGCATTATTATGCAAATGGAGCAAAATGAATTTGTGAAATATCCAATAATTAAAAATTATGAAGCGTCTCGTGATGGTGTCATCAGGCACTGTCAACGGAAAAAACCAGTCGGTTCTGACAATGGTATGGTTATCTCAATTTTCGTGCTGGAAAAGAAAGATAGGTTTGTGTTCGAGTGTTTTCATGGGGTCATCGAAGACGGACTTGTGATCGATCACATTAATTCAAACCCGAAAGATAATTCTTTAAATAATTTGCCTGTTGTTACACAAAGTCAGAATTGTATATCAGGTAATACTGGCATTAATTCTAAGACTACTAGGTCGGTTATATCCACGAATACAGAGACAGGTGAAGAAATTATGTTCCCATCAATGAATTCAGCTGCTAAATACTTTGACATTTGCATGCCTTCAGTACGTTTTGTTGCAAATAATTTAAGAAGATCTGCATTTTGAAAGAAATTTGAACAAAAGATCAAATTTCGGTATACACAATGAAGGAGAGAACTCTGTCAGGTAAACGAGAGAGTAATTAAGCAGTTATCTCCCTTGTTATGCATAATTATGCCACCGATTACCTAATATGTCACTATAAATAATAGAACTCTCAGAATGATAAATAGACCGTTCTACCTGTCTGTTTGACAAAGTCATGCTTGTTTACATAATACACGATCTAAACAGAGATACAGACCTCAGAATGATAAATAAATCTATCATGGGCTGTGCAAATGCAACTGATATACAAGACTGTGTATAAGGAGCAATTATTATCGATTTTCCGCACAGACTTTGCCTGATACAGAGTAATACGCTTTGTTACCATAGTTACGTCTGTATGGCGAATTTGAGACTATGTGTATTTTATCCAGGATAGAAATGTTTTAAACCTCGCGATTCTGGTAATAATATTTATTCAGAATCAGAATATTCTTTCAGTGTAGGAATTTACCGTTTATATATACTAGTAAATACGAGCCCAGAGTTATCACTTGTACGAAGCGCAGATAGTTATATGCTTAAATTTAACTGTATATTCGTAAGAGCTCCGATAGCCGCGGGGTTAAGGCGTCTGAACCTTGATCCACTAGTGTAAACTCTCTGCGTGTTCGAGTCTCCAAAATGGCTAAAGATATATTATTTTGCATTTGGCGAAAAATGCTATTATAATTTGGAGGCGCCTGCGGGCAGTTGATGATGAGATATATACTTGTGTATGGGTGACTGTAAAAAAAGAACTAATTCCAGGTGTAACTCGCCTGGCACCCCTGAACCTCAAAGCGCCCGGGGTTCATTTAGGGGGGTGTTTTTCTTACCCCTAATCGCGCTTAGCGATCCAACAATCGCGATGAGAAAAAAATATATAATAATTACCCAAAATATATATATCCGACATCATCAACCTGCTCGTCAGGTACTTCCTTTTACTTTTAAATTCTGATTAAAAAAATATTTTTTAAATTTTTTAATTTTTTTATTCACGTTAATTCAGAAATATATTTATATTTATTTATATTATATTATATTTATTCCGAAATATATTTTTATTTATTCCGAAATAATATTTATATATTTATATAAATTATTCAGAAATAATTCAGAAATATATATCTTTATTTATTCAGAAATAATTCAGAAATATATCTTTATTTATTCAGAAATAATTATATATATTAATTTAGAAATATATCTTTATTTATTCAGAAATAATTCAGAAATATATCTTTATTTATTCAGAAATAATTAATTCAGAAATATATCTTTATTTATTCAGAAATAATTATCTATATTAATTCAGAAATATATCTTTATTTATTCAGAAATATTTATATATACATTAATTCAGAAATATATCTTTATTTATTTATATTAATTCAGAAATATATCTTTATTTAATCAAAAATAATATTTATATATTTATATAATTTATTCAGAAATAATTCAGAAATATATATCTTATTTATTCAGAAATAATTCAGAAATATATCTTTTTTTATTCAGAAATAATTAATTCAGAAATATATCTTTATTTATTCAGAAATAATTATATATATTAGTTCAGAAATATATCTTTATTTATTCAGAAATAATGATATATACATTAATTCAGAAATATATCTTTATTTATTTATATTAATTCACAAATATATCTTTATTTATTCAGAAATAATATTTATATATTTATATAATTTATTCAGAAATAATTCAGAAATATATCTTTATTTATTCAGAAATAATTATATATATATATATATATATATATATATATATATATATATATATATATATATATATATATATATATATATATATATATATATATATATATATATATATATATATATATATATATATATATATATATATATTCAGAAATATATTAATTCAGAAATATATTTTTATATTTATAAATATTTATTCAGAAATATATTAATTTAGAAATATATCCTTATATTAACTCAGAAATATATTTATAAATATTTATTCAGGAATATATTATTTCAGAATTATTTATATTTATTCAGAAATAACTTTATTCAGAAATATATTATTTCAGAATTATTTATATATATTTAGAAATAACTTTGTTCAGAAATATATTATTTCAGAATTATTTATTCAGAATATATTTATTCAGAATTATTTATTCAGGAATATATTCATTCAGAATTATTTATATTTATTCAGAATTATTTATTCAGAAATATATTATTTCAGAATTATTTATATTTATTCAGAATGTATTTATTCAGAATTATTTATATTTATTCAGAATATATTTATTCAGAATTATTTATATTTATTCAGAATATATTTATACAGAATTATTTATTCAGAATATATTTATTTAGAATATTTATTCAGAAATAACTTTATTCAGAAATATTTATATTTATTCAGAAATAACTTTATTCAGAATATATTCATTCAGAATTATTTATATTTATTCAGAATTATTTATTCAGAAATAACTTTCATTCAGAATTATTTATTCAGAAATATATTTTTATTTAAACAAATATTTATTGCATAATGAATGATGAAAATATTAATGCTATTATTGCTGCTTTTAAGCAATTACAACACAGCGGTATAAAAATATCTGATGAACTTGATCCTGAAAAAATTATAAGTGATTCTGAATCATTACAATTTCGAAAGTCCGAAAATAGGTATACGCTGCCCTCCGATTATAGATTTATAGAGTTGATCCAGCAGGCGATGTTACAATCACTGGCAGCAATCGCAAGTGAAATTATTTGTTCCTCTTTCACGTTCAATCGAAAAGGTTAGGTCAGAATAATCTCACGAATACGAAACAAAAAGAATTGTACACGCTCGTATAAAACAGCTGAGAGATATTATGTCGATGACGGAGTCATTGAATGAAATTGTGGAAGAATTACTGGCGAAAGATAACGCCGAGTGTAATAGCACCGATGGTGAAAGTGACTGTAGTGACGTTGACAACGAAACCAATAGTGTCACCTGTAACGTTGTGCCAGCTAAACAAGAGGGATAATTCATTTCTGATCCACGTAAAGGACAATAATCAAGGGGTGAAAAAAATATTTTATCCTTGACTTAGTCAAGGGACATTTTTTTTTGCTTGGTGTTTTCTACGAACGCACATACAGATTTATATTTAGTGTCTCTGACCTAAGGTCCAACAAGCAAGTGGCCAGTCTGGTTAGTAAGTTTGAAATGTATCCGCGATAAGAGTGGATTATGACATTTTAGAAAAACAACGTTGATTGGTTCTGATACAATCAAAAAGCCTGGGGGTACTTGAGGTATAAATGAATACAGAATGTATCCTTGTTGGGGTTGATTGGATTTTTCAGCGTCAACTTGATAACTACCATCAATGACATCACACTAGATTGACAGCTATCGTTCATGTGATATTGACGATGCCCGGCGAAATGTGACGACCTCCGCCATATGAATCGTTGTTGTATCTGAAAATACTTGGCGGGGGGCTTATCTTCCTATATGAATATCTTTGGAAAGTTTCCCTTGACAAGATCAATTACTGATTGTCTTAATTCACCGATTTTATGTCTTTTATATAAATTTTCAGCCTACTATAATAAACCCGTAATTGCGCTAATGCTATTTCGCTTGCTGAAATTGCGGTCAGAAAATTAATACTGAATTCAGGATTAGTTGAGCTCGCCGATATCATTGTGGTTCTTACCGGAGCAGTATTAGTGACGATTTGCTGTAGTAATTCCTGTGATGTCATTATTATACTATTATTATTCTAAATCCCTGATTACATCAACAGTGACTTTGTCACCGTCGTCAAATACTTCATTGTAGATTTTTACCATCGCGCTGAATTCTTCATCGAATATTCTACCATCGGTGAACGACGACGAGATCAGCGATGATAGTTTGGAATATGCTGTCGTTGCTGTATGTAATTTTACCACATACTCGTGTAATTTTGTGTTCGTGCATGTATCTATCTTCTTTGCAATAATATTAAAAATATCCGCGATAGTTGTTGCGGATGAAACGTTAATCGTTACAACGATCGGCACTGACGCTATCAACGTTGACAATATTACGCCGGTTCCACCAATGAGCGCAGAAACTGAATAGACAACTATGTCAACGACAACCACGCGTCTTCGATATTTTTCACTTTTATTGTATAATCGTCAATAATATTTTTTTAGTTTAGTTTGCCACGCACATACTTGATTGTATCTGTATCGCTGAACGTCTATCATTATACTGTATTAAGTAATTAATTGAGGTGTTTCAGCTACAAATTCCAGACACCACCAGTAAGACGCCGAGGTTAATTTTTTAACAGATGATTCCAGCATAAACGTTTCTTCAGTATCTTTATTTAACACTACAGATACAGTTCCAGAAAAATTATCGGTTGAATGACGCCATAGATACGTGGTAATTATCCTAAATTTTGCAGAACTAAATACGTACAGCCTGTACACACCAGTGACCTCCGCGGTATGTTTGATAGTGTTATTTTGCGGTGTCCATGTTGATGATCCTGATGATACTGTGTACACGATATTGTTAATTTGTTTGTGTGGAATTTTAACGAGATTAGTTTTATTGATGGTATTAGGAATTCCACTGATAATATCGTTGATTCTTGCATTTATATCGGTGAGATTTATGTCAACGGTTGGTGGACTTCCAAAAAATTCATTAATGGTTCTGTTTACGTTTCTGCGGAAACAGTTGTACTTAATTAGTAAGATCAGTTTTGAGTGTGGTCATTCCATCGTTGATTGTAGTTAACGAAGTTGTCGCTGAAATTTCCTTATCATCGACATCTTTCTTCGTTGCAGCGTCGACATATTGGTGGATCCGTTAAATGTTTGTGTTGGTAACGTTGAATACCAGATCGGAATGTTGCCAGTGATAGAATCACCAGTGACATACTTCAGAAATTCTTTTGGTGTTGCCAGTCCGTACGAATCGAAATAAATAATTCCACGTGAATCAATCGCGTAAGCAACCCAATGAGTACCACGGCCGGAGTTTTTATCGAGGTTGAGTATTCCGGTTTCAACGTTGTTTGGTTTGTGTGGTAATTGATCACGCATAGAAACACCTCTGAAATTTTTTATATTTAATCGCGTAGCAGCATCGAGTAAATCAAAACTGGATAGCGGGAAAATCAGCGAGTCCCTGGAATTCTTAATCCGCGTCCGTATCGAGTTCCTGGAAGTCTCAGACCTAGACCCATTCGGGATCGTCTTCTGTTTTTTTAATCCTTTCCCTGTTGCTTTCTTTAAAGTTCCAACTGCACCTAATGCAGCTGCTTTTGCAACAGCTGGGGCTGCAGCGGCTATTATTCCTGGAATAGCTGCAAGAAGTGGAAATATACGACCTGTCTTAGCAGTGTTGTTGATGGCACCCGCAGAAAGATTTACGCGTATACCTTTCTTTGATTGTTTGGCTTCATTGAAATACTTGAAATGACGTTCTGTCAGCGATAGTTTATTTGAACCACCTGTGATCTGTTCTCGCGTTAGTGATATTTTTACTCCACATCGCTTCGCTGATGCTGACTGCAGTTTTTTTTAATCTGACCAGGAGTCAGACTGACACTATCATGATGATATGACATTTATAATTTTATTCATGATCTAATTACATGTTTTCTAAAGGCGCATCAATAACTCTCATTCGTCCACCAACACCTTCAAGTAACATTGTTTTATCGCTGAGTATGACGGCGATTGCTCTGTAATTAGCAATAGCTCCTCTTGTAACACGAGCTCGAAAATGTATGTCAACGACGGACTGTTTAAACAAGTCCAAGTGTTCCAGCGAAAAGTAATAGATCGGATACAACGTCGTAAACTCCCGCTGAGATATTTGTAAACCAGTATCAACATTTTGATCACGTCCCATGAACGTCATCAGACGATGATACGCACGTGCAACACTGTTTTGTTCAAAATTTAACAAAATATCCTCGGCTGGTTCTTGATGTCCATTTTTCCTCAAAGAAACATCAGTAACGCCGAGTTTATCAAATATCATAATACTTCGTATTTGTGAGTTTACTCGCGTAACATCTTGAAGTGCAACAAATATATGTCGCAATGCAGAGACACCTTGTTGTGATGCTATTTGCCATGTAAATAAACCATTAATGTTACTCTGGATAGAATCCGTGGTCATTGTTAGCCATGACAATGTTGATTTACCGCCGCTGTCCATGAAAGAAAGTAACCTTTGTTCTTCGATTAACGACGGTGTCATTGTTGGCATCCACAATGAAAGTTTTTTCAGTATTACTTTACCATGAAGTGACGCAGTTGCACCTGCGTTAGCTCCTTCAGCGTGCCATATTGCATCATCGTCGGTATTTTTTCGTACGAGTGCAATTTTATGCTTGGTTCCAAAAATAACCTTTCTAACATTTCTACAAAATCCAAAGATGTGTGACAGTGGAGTCGCACATGAAAATCTTTCATCGTCGCCCAGCATTGCTCGACGTGACGCGAATCCCAAGTTGAAATTTTCATTCATTGATACAACGGTGTCCGCAGCTGCATTTAATGTTACATTTCTGTTTTCTGGATGATCAGTTGTATCTTTGACAAACATCATTGATGGACCAGCTGATCTTGAGTAATCATCTCTATATCTTGCAAGACCAAGTATCGTTGTGGCAACGTCAATGTCGTCATGACAAATCTCAATCTCTCGTCCATCAATGTTATATGAGGCACTTTTGAATAACGCCATAATACCATTATTGACAAAACCAACTCAATCACCAATTCCGTAATCTGTATTATCTAATTTTAAAAGTCTACCTTCGACTTCAATAAATGCCTCAGCAGGCAAGAAATATCTGCTTGTATCCTGAACTTGTAATTCAATTCTTCCACGCTCGTCAGGTACACGTGCGTCATAAGAATAATATTGATAATCACGTACCGATTCATCTTTGAGAACTGGTGCGTCCATGTTGAATGCGGGATCAGATATGCGTTTGAACGTTCTTATTATATTTGTTATCGTTTAACACAAAAACCACTTCCTGCATCCAGACTAGCAGTTATATTTTTTCTTTTTCACCAGCCAAAGACGCTAATTTTTTTATTTGCGGCTTGATTTATTATTTTACTAACGTTTGCAGGCATCACTTCAGCGCTGGGTAATTTCACTGGCTGAGGGTTTCGTCGTATTAATCGTGCTAGTCTATCCTTGATTGCTGAAAATGCTTTACTGGCAACGTCACCAACAACACTAATGCCTTTTTCACGAACAACGTCAATAGCTTTCATGCCCAGTTGCTTTGCAGTCGGTATTGCTTTTGGGGCTATCCTTCTAAATAAACCCTGAACAACATCGCCGAGTCCATCTCCGTAGAATGCTTTATATACTGGTAATCGCGAATTTATCACCCTGACCATAGTCGGTCCACGTTGAGAAGCGTGTATAATCATTTTATTATAGTTATTATGTCTAACTGTTTAATCACTGTGGTAATCGTCGGTAATTTCATCGATGAGTTCCCGGTAAACATTAATGTCCATGATATCGCCTGTAAATAATCGTTGACAAATTGATGCTATTTCGTTGGTGATCTCAGGAGAGTTATTACCAGCTCGTTTTCCACCGATTAAAATTTCTAGTCGATCAACATCAGCAAGAATGTTATCCGGACATGGAGTAATAAGACCACTTCCCCTGATACCTGAATCAATACCACTTCCAGTTGCGCCGGGAGCGTCTTGCCATTCTTCCTCACTTAATATTTGACTGGTTGATCTTTTTTTGTTGTTGTTGTTGTTGTTGTTTTTGTAACCGTGAAAAATAGTTATCTATTTTATTACTAAATGAAATATATCTTGAATCACTATTTCGAGCCTGATCAACTCCGTGAAATATACGAAATATCCATTTGTACCAGATTTCACTACTTACATTATCATTGACGTGCTCAGGTTTCAAAATTTGTTTTCTTACATCAAAACTCGTGGCGGCAAATGCAGATAATTTATTCGTGCTGTCAAGATTTTTGATGTATTTAATAGCACCCTCGGTAAATTTGTCATTCAGTGTAATTCTTTCTCGCGCTTCTTCTTATTCTTCTTCTTCTTGTTCTGGTATATGTTTCTTCATTTCACCTATTTCAGCACGAGCTTGGTCAATACCTTCAAGTATTTCTCGAGTTGGCTGAGCCGCAGTTATTTCAACCGGAAGTTTTCGTAGGATCTTTTTTGTTTTCTTAGTTCGCTCGGCTATTTTTCCAGTTGCTTCAGCGGTTTTTTCTGGGTAATTTTACTGGCTGAGGTTTTCGTCGTATTAATCGTGCTAGTCTATCCTTGATTGCTGAAAATGCTTTGCTGGCAACATCACCAACAGCACTAATACTTTTTTCACGAACAACGTCAATAGCTTTCATGCCTAGTTGCTTTGCAATCGGTATGGCTTTTGGGGCTATCCTTCTAAATAAACCCTGAACAACATCGCCGAGTCCATCTCCGTAGAATGTTTTATATGTAGGTAATCTCGAATTTATCACCCTGACCATAGTTGGTCCACGTTGAGCAACATGTATGATCATCTTATTATAGTAATTATATCTAACTGTTTCATCACTGTGATAATCATCGGCGATTTCATTAATGAGGGACCGATACACGTTAATATCCATAATACCACCTGTAAATAATCGTTGACAAATAGCAGCTGCTTCATTAATGATTTCTGGAGAATTATCACCAGCTCGTTTTCCACCGATCAGAATTTCTAATCTGTCGACGTCAGCAAGGACGTTATCGGGACATGGAGTAATAAGACCACTTCCACTAGTACCTGTACCAATACCACTTCCAGTGGTACCAGAGGCATCCTGCAATTCTTCTTTCTCACCTGTTGTTTCCACTACTTTTTTCTTCCTTGATTCCCTTTCTGCTTTTGTTTTTTCAAGTTGCTGTTTCATTTCTTCTTCTTTTTGTTTTCTTGTTCAATATACTCTTTCACTGTCTGGTTAAAAATATCAAACTGATTAACATCTTCCACAGATCTGATCTGCGGAGTATCAGTAGCGATACGATATATATCCTTGACCCAATCGCCAGATTTCAACGTATTAATTTATTCAGGTTTCACGTATTTTTCTCTTTGATAATATCCATACGCGGCAATCTTTATTAATTTATTTGTGTCTTTGATAGCGGCAATACGTTCAAGTGTGAATTTATCTACTATTTTGGTTTTGGTTTTTGGTGGTTCAGGTTGTGGTTGAATTTCAGGTGGTGGTTGAGGAAGTTGCCTGGGTGGTGGTCGAGTTGCTCGAAGACGCCCAGCAATATCGGCAGGCAATGTTTTAAGAGCTTTTTGTGTTGCCTCAGTTGCTGCAGCAATTTTCTTTGTTGGTTCAGTAATTGGTTCAAATAATTGTTCTACATCTTCTGCAAATTCTTCTTGTGTTTGCTGACGTGACTGTAATTGTTGTCTGACAGAATCACGGACAGGTAGATATTTCTTGATTGCTTCTAGTCGCTCTCGAGCTAGTCTAGCTTAGTGAGCTTCACCAATCATTATTGATATAACAATGATTTAATTATAGCAGAGAGGGTGAACTGATAAAAATCACGTACAACACCAATAGATCAGCAATTCCAATCTCATAATTTTTTCATTATTACTCTTTCATCTTTTTTCTCCTGCGAGTATCATCCTCTATCGCAGTATTTCTCATACTTCTCTCTTTTTCGGAGAGTGGTCTACCAAGTTGTTTTTCTATAAATTCTTCAGGTTCGCGGAGAAGATAATTTCGTCGCTTCATTTCTTCATCAAATATAAATCTAACATAATGATCAGTAGTATCATTAAAAATATTTTTAGCACCAATGACAGGCACAATCTCATCGTTGATGCACCTGAATGCGATAAATTTATTTGGATAAATAAAATAATGCTGATTTTCTTGTTCGTTGATAATCATTTTGTTATGGAAATAATTGATCTTTTCATGTTCTTTAATTCTGTTACGGTCGATGAATTCAAACAATCGAGTTAGTGTCCATAAATCGCTTGTAGTTATCAAATAATCATTATTTTAATTCTAAATCCGTAACAATGTCACGGTAATCTGATTATTCAGGCATAATAATTAATAAATAAATTTTTTAAATTAACAGCAGCAGGGAGGGTGAGACCATGCGTACGTGACCTAGACGTAAACGAGTCGCAACGCGTTGGAAAAATACACGTCAAACAACGAGTAACAAAAATGAACTAACCCACAAGATTTCGTTAACGCGGTCTGTTTCTCCCCGTATGGAAATGTGTTTGGTTAATGGTTTCGGTTTAGCGTTATTGACTTTATTTTTTACTCTTTGTAGGAACCTTTATTTTTCGTAAATAAGGTCTCAGGCAAAATGGTCTGTTCACCCTCCCTGCTGCTTAATGTAAAGATAGGTTTGTTATTGTTAGCGATACTTATAGTGTATGGACTGGGGGTTTATTGTTATCGCTGTTCTTTGATCTTAATTACAAAATTTAAAGGGGCACACTATTTCCCGTTGGTTTATATCTGAATCAATAAAGTAAATAAACTCCTTCCCTTGAATGAAGTTGTTAAGGTGAAGTGGAGAGCAATTAGCGGTTTTACAGTCACAGTTTGTGTGATTCCTTTGTCTTGTGTTGGAGGCTCCCTGCTGTTATTGCTGCTGTCTTGCCTTTGTTCTTTGTTCGTAGTCGGTCAATGTAGTCAATTGCAGTCTCTAATCCCTCTTTACTCGCTGTTTGTAGATAATTTGTGTAGTTTCTTGTTTCTTGTTAGGCGCTGGGAACTTGCAGGGCAATTCTAGTCGATTTTCTTCTGTTAGTGAAAATTTCCTAGGAGCGGTGCCACAAGCGTGCGTACCCTATCGTGTCTGTAGCCAGACTGGGTAGCCAGACTGACTGAGAAGGATTAAAGTCACGTATGCTAACTAAGAGCTTTTGCGACTCGTTAATGCTCAATTGTTGAGCTTTTTAATTGGTCGGTGTTTCAGGAATGATGCCGCAAAAACACCTCTTTTATGTACGATAGTCGTACTTTTTAATTGTATGTCAGGAGGTGGAAAGGAGGAAGGGGACCCGGCGGGGGACGCCAACCGCTGATGCCGTGTACGCTCCAAGGGCCCGGACCGACGTGATTGTATGTCAAATTCTGTCCAGTTGTGCTAGTGGACGTTCCCTATCCCCAATATTGTGTGGGCCACCTGTGCAATTGATCTAAGTTTCTGAGTTGAAGATTGCCTATTTTATCCTTGTGTAGTTGGAATTTTATGTACTAAGCGTACTTTTAATGGCTTAAATCAATCAGCCGGGTGTCAGCAACCCTGTGGTTTTTTTGGGGGGGGTGTCACACATTGTTAGTATTTGTTGTTGTTTTTGATGGCGGAGGGACTAAAGGATCAGGGTAGTTTTGTACGATGGTGTTATCGAATGAGGCCTTCTATTGCCAATGGAAGTGCCTTCCTTGTATATAAAAGTAGGGGGTGAGAGTAGAGATGGGGGTGGGGTTGGGGGTGGGGAGAAGGGGATTCTTATGGAAAATCTGTGGGCAACACAGGCTTGTTGTTTCCATGATTCCACCCAGGTGTTGCTAGCATATTTTCCCTAGCACCTGTTTTAGGCCCTTGAATTAGTAAAGGTGAGGGTGGAATAAGAGGAAAGTGAAGAGAGGGCTTATAGTGGAAAGTCTTTGTTCAACATAGGCTTGTTGTACGCAGGATTCCACCCAGGTGTTCGCTAGTCGGTTTTCCTTAGCACCTGTTTGGGCCCTATTTGTTAGTGGTTGGGTTAGTAGAGGATGGATGGAAAGGAGAGCTTTTGCCCGGAAGTGTTGAGCCAGTGCTTGCTCGAGGAGGTGGGCCAGTGCTTGCCCAGGTTTGTGCAAGTGCCTGCACGGGGAGGTGGGCCAGTGCTTGCCCAGGGGAGAGTATGGATTTGAGCCAGTGCTTGCTCTTGTGTGGGCGAGAGCATGCCCATGGGAGGGACTGGGGTTTGGTTTTTTAGTTTTTGATTTCGAGGGCTAGTGCTTGCTCTGTGGAGGTACTGGTCCTTCCTGGTTCTGTTCTTCCGGTGTTGGAGGGCTAGTGCTGTTTCTTTGACGTGGAGCGATAGAAATCTTTTTACTGTCTAAGACTGCGTCCCCGTCTGGCAGCAGGCTTTCCTACAAGATACGTTCTGCTTCTGAGAAAGAGAATGAGAACTCCTTGGTGTCCACACGGCAGTCAACAATCACCTGTCTGGTTCCTGCTGCTGTTGCTGCTGTTCTCTCTGCTTCTGAAGTCTGTACTTCTCTGTCCACTCTTCTTGCTCTTTCTTGATTTCTTCTCTGAGGAGTTCTTCTATAAGGTCTTGGGCTATTGTTAACATCCTGACATTCTCTATCTTTTCCGGCTTCGGTATCAGGTCTAGCCTGACACGATGTAAATTCACGTAAGTTTCGATCAGCTTGGCTAGTCTTTAAGGCATGTTCATAGGTAGACGAGTCAACCATTGATGGCCAGACTGGAGACTGCCCTGCTTTATATGGTTCAAACGCGGACGCGATAGAAAACATCCCTACTGGGTTTTTGTTGAGTCGAAACGTTATGATAGCTAATGTCATGGTGAGGGATAGAGAGAAGTCAAAGATCATATAATCAGTTTTTTTTTAATAACAAACAACAGACATTTTTTCAAACCACAACATTTTTTATTCAAACAAACAATTAACTACTAACAATTAACAATAACATGAAACAAACTTTGTTTGACAAGGTTGACAACGTTGTGAAATCATGTGAGATTTCCACTGATGGAAGTCATGAGGCCATTTATGTACACTATATTTCCTATCTAAAGCCATAACGGTCACAAAACCATCGATCTACTTTCTCATCGTTTCTAGAAGAGTCACGATCAAAATAAGTCACTAAATGTTCTAAAGAATACCCAAGATTGCGTTGATGAAGAAAATACACACAATATTGTCCATACACCATGGAATCTGTGCCTTGTAATTTCACATTATTGAATCGTGTCGTCTGGGCATTTCTTCTCATAAAGTCAATGATGTCGTCTTCCAAAGGGGTAATCCATGCAAATCAAAATACTCCACACAATCCTCTTGAGGGAAGTAGACGGTTACCCAGTGGGTTCCTGGGAGATGACTGTCGTCCGTGTTGATGACATAAGCTTGATGGTCTTGAGGATTGTGATGATGTAGTTCATCTTTAGCGCACACGACAGGATTCCAAGAAGCAGTGTACGAACTGTTGTTCAAAAGGTTATAAAGTTCCCTGGTATCCAATTTTTTGTTTTGTTGTATTTTCACACGTAATGATAAGTCATCAATTCAACTATGACTTTTTGTTTGAAAATCTCTGACAAGGAATCGTCTCTTCGCCTCGTCTTCGTACTCTAAGCCAAGACAGCTTCGATGCGATAGATCTCTTTACCAGTCAATGGTGGGCAAGAATGATCACGCAAGCCTTTATACCACTCATGCAACACTGCTTCTTTCGAGATGAGACCCCAAGAGTTCTCCAGATACTCGTCCAGTTTTTCTTCTTGACTCATCATCAAACATTTATCGTGTTGAATTTGACTGGGATGATCGTTTTGACATCCATAATAATCTTTCTTGGTCAGTTCCGTAATTTTATTCACCAGGTGTTTGGCAAAACAGGACACTAAATGTTGTTCTTGTTCTGGCCATCTGGACGTGACCACTATGTCCTCTTCGTCTTTGTCTTCGGGTTCTGCTTTCAAGGTATCCTCCCATTTTATTTCCAAAGCTTCTCTACCGTTCAAAGAGGGATAAGTGTTTTCCATAGTTTCTAATAGTCTAAAATGACTTTTCTCAAACTGTTGATTTCTATGGTATTATCGAATTCGGCATACAAGATGACGTTGACCGTCTCGGTGAGAGCCTCTGCAATGTGAAGTTCCACACGCAGTTGACCTGATTTTATAATGTGGAAATGTCCCTCGTCGCTGCCTTGGTCTGGAGTGAAATCAAAGGCCCACAAAGTGTAACCTCCTACATAATCTTCGTACGAAATACCGTGACTAGTGTTGGTTCCTAGTTGTCCGGTAGCTTCGTACAGGGACAAGTACGATCTCAAGTAATTCATCTGGGCAAAGTTAGGTTCGAAGGGTCTGGTACACAAGGTCTTGCCATCGCGACTGACTTCAATCTTGGACACTCTGTAGTGCTTAAACTGGAAAGGATTTTGATCATGGGCTCCGTTGAGGGCTGCATTGCTGACGATGCCAACGATTAAACGTTTGGATAACTGTCCTTGGAACAGATGATCTTCGATCTTGGATCGGAGTCCAGCAGCAATGGTGAACGTTTTCACTTCTACGCGTCGTATAGGATACTTGGCGGTCGTTCTGCTCAATGTGTGACTAATGTCGTTTCCCGCTTTAGGTAACACTTCTACGCGACGCACGTAAAGTCTGGCTTTTTGGATGATGGTTTTGTACTCGTTGGCATGAGCCATCAAATGGAAAGCGACACTGCTGCGATTGAATCTCAGGCGAATATCCACTCCATTGAGCAAATACTTGTCTTGCAACCATATGTCCAAATGCAAACGATCCATCAGTTCTAAACTACGGCCTTGTAGGATTTTCTTTCGACGGTCGTTAAAGCCCATATTGTGAAGATTGTCATCTGCTGTCAGGGCTGTGTCGTTAAACGTGTCCTCGCCTGCTATGTCAGGTTTCCATACCACGCAAGCATCTTTCACGGCGTGCAATCCCCGTGTCACCATCGGTTTCAAAACGAGAGCCACCGAACGAAAGGCTGATTTTAGCATATCTCCTAAAGCATGTCCTCGCTGTCGAGCGACCCCTTGGTACACAGGATACATGACTGACAAGGGGTTAGAGTAATCGTTTTCGAAAATGGAGTTTCACTGTGACTTTCCCTTTGGTGAATGGAATATTTTGTCCCAGATCTCCTTTGATAGTAATGTTGACAGTGTCGAAATACGACTTACTGACGGGTAAATAGTGAAGATGTACAAATTGGCGGTGAACGTGATAGGTGTTTCCACCTTCCTCGTCAGCGTTCGTGGCAGAATCCACTTTTGAAAGGAATGACATGAGGTACGGAGGTGTGTCCCACCACGTTGTACTCCGCCATATCGGAGTACACAAAGATCAAATTCAGTCCTTGGTTCATTTCTACAGGGAATCTAAAATATTTCGCAAAATCCGAGTTACTGATCACTGCGGTAAGACGTCGGTGAGAGTGTGTTGATGCGTAAAATATTTCCACATGCGTTCTTTTAAGGTGCGTTAAAAACGTTCCACGATGCTGGCGTTGGCTTCGGGATTGTCGGTGGTGAAAAAATGAATGTCTCGTTTCTTTAATTCTTTTTGGAAAGACTGGTTCAGAAGTTCGGTGCCATTGTCAGTTTGCCATCAAAGATGGTGACGAACACTTTGTTTCAACACCAGTTTGAGGGCTCGCACTAACTCACTGCTTGATTCGGAAGTTAATGGCACGACCCAAACAAATTTGGAAAAGACGTCGATGACACAAAGCAAATATTAGTAGCCACGATTGTAGGTGGCCAAATGAGAGACATTGGCTAAATCGGCTTGCCATTGATGATCGATACCCTCCACTCGGGTGCGACTTCTGAAAAATTTTCGTCGAATGGATTTGTGTAAGGTGTACGTGGCTTGTTCTTGTAACCATCGTTGCACTTGAGGTAAACGGACACTTTTCAGTCGCGTTTTGGCAGCACGATACAATGTCTGAACTCCTCCGTAACCTGCAGAATGGGATGGATCGTAGTAAATGCTGGATAACACGTTCTCCATTTTATTAATAAGTTATCCACTCTTCGCTGATGATACTCTGAATGGGACGAGGGTGTGGTTTAGAAACGGCTTTACGTGTCTGATGTGCCACGGGAGTAGAAGTCGAAGGTAGTGGTGGTGGTGGTGGAGGTGGCTGTACTGGAATGACTGTGGTCTACCTTTCTTTTGTTACTTCTGGTCTCCCTTCTTTCTTTTTGACTTCTGTCGAAGGTAGAGTGGACATCATCTTTTTAACCTAAGCTTTAAGTTCTTCTCGTTGGGGTGTAGGGGAAGGGGTTAACCACTGGAACGCTTTCACATGAATCAGTCCTCTTATAGAATTTAGGTACAATTGGTTTAAACATCGGTGATGTAACGGATGCAATTGTTCTTTGCGTTTCACTTGTATTTTGACCAACTCTCGGTAAATGCGTTCTCTCAACTCCACAAGCAAACCACGAATGTTCTCTTGTAAAGTATCCATGACCATGTCAGTCAAACACTTCTCGTAGAGCGAAAGTATCGAATGTAGTGAGTAATTTCTGGCCGCTGCCATTCCAGGAAACGGCCAAGAATGTCATTAAAATCTTCTAATGTAAATGGTCGAAAGCGGAATATTCAGAAGAACGCACACTTAATCCAGAGAAATCTGACTTGTTTGTTGACTTTTGTCAATTTCCTCTTGTGAATTTTTCTACATAAAAGTTCCTCAGTCACCAATTGAGATTTTGCTCTGGCAAGTCTCAGCCAAATGTCCTTATAGATTTTCTCTTGCAATTTGTTTGGTAATATTTGAAGATTATTTTTCAAATGGGGTTTAAATACTTGTCTAGGTGTTCTCCAACGTTTGGCTCCTAGCCAAGCTGGTTTCTTAAACAACATGCTATGCCACTTCAATGACGAGGTGCCACTAATGGTAGGTAGTGACAATCCGGAGACCATCGAGCATGTTCCAGGTAAGCGGAATCTTTCTGTTCCCACTCTTGAAGTGACAGACCGCAACTGAAGTACTTGACTTTATCCCCTGTGCCCAAGTATATAAATCCGGCTCTAGCTAATTCTTCGGGGGTAGGTCCTCCCAGATATTTTGGTCATTTTCCTCGGAAGGTTTGGAATCGACTTTCAAAGTCACACTATTCAGGCAATCTCACAGGGAACGAATATTCGTCTTTCACAGGTTGAATTCTATGAGGGTTCGGTGAAATATGCAGGAATTTGCTCAGTTTTGGATGACATCCGTAGGGTGGTAGCCGCATGGTTTCATAATGATGACATCCACAAATAAAGTGAAAAGGTGTACGATGAGGAGTGGCATCGCTTTTGCATCAGTCAGGTTTGACACGCACAGCATCACTTTCCATGGTAGGTACAATGATAGCAAAGTTCCGATGATGTGATTATACTGAATCGCTGAGGTCACAGCGTACGGCATCCCTGTCATCGCAAGGCACAGCATCGCACTCCACTTGAGCATCATTGAACTTGAATTGTGCTTCTCTGAAGGGACTGCCTCTTTTTATATTCTGACCAATATCGGCGTGACCGTACGGTAAAGTGAAGTGGTTGGGAAGCCGTACTCGCTTCTGGTACACGATTTGATAGACTTTTTCCAAGGGTCGGCTGACGATTTGGTGTGTGGGTAAACGTACAGTCTTGTGAGGTTCGTGGGTGGTCACTTTAAAATTTCCACCCTGTCCAGACTGCAACGCTTCTTTCAAGACGCCAAAGTTCACCACTCGACTGGTGCGATAATTGAGTCAATCCTTTCACTTTACACTCGGTGTGAACTTCTCCTTGTAGGTCTCAGTATTTGTAGCCGTAATTTTTGGGACCGCCAGTTGCAAAACTTAGAATCTTGTCGTCGGGATGCTCGTCCGTCCAGGCTCCTAAACAGTCTCCTTCGATTTTAGGCTGCTGTTGACCCAGACGATCGATGTAGATGCAACCATCCGTGTCAAAATACAACACACGATCTCCTAACAGTTCTAAAGCTTGTACAGTTTTAAGCGAGCATGGGCTGTCACGTAAGCCGCAATGATGACATTTCCAAATTCGTCGGCTTCTACAAAGTCCAGTTCTTCTTCGTAATTGACTAAGATCAAGTCCTCACGAACGACGTCCACCTGTTTCATGTATTTGGATTTATCGTGAATCATCTGGAAGTGACGGGAAGGTTCTGTCAAATACTCCGTCTGGGATAAACACGGTCGTTGTGCCATTTTGCCCCACAAACAATTTAACATCACTTTAGCAAACGATCGCCTTCCTTCGTTTTTCTCCACGTGGTCTAAAGTGATGCCTTCCTGCTCCCAGTACTTCTCTTTGAATTTCTTTTGGCCTTCGGGAGTGTGGCACCAGGAAGGATAGCCACTGGCCTCTTGTTTCAGTTTTAAAAAGGCATTCACGTAGTCTGCGAAAATGACTTTTTGAGTCTCGTCGCCCTTGTGGTATTTTGCTGTCTTGGGAAAGTGGTAAATTTCGTACACTTCTAACAACTGGTATCCCAGGTCCAGAGCATTGAACAATTCCACGCTGACCCACGTTCCCGTCAAGACGCGTTCTTCCTGGCTGTGCTGACAAGGTCGGTCTTAGTTGCATTTTTCGGCACAAGTACGGCACAAGGGAAACATCATTTTTCCTTGGCAATGATGAGGTAAAACGGGATGGTACAAGTACGTGGGAGGCAAGACTTTGCACTTGATCAATAATTCGTATTGTCGAATGTTTTCCACGTCGATGCGTTCCGTCAGCAATTGCGGGTGCCCTGCAAAAAAGTGACAATATTTGCACACGATCGGAGAAAGAGAACAGACGTCCAAGTATTTGATTTCTTCTCCTTTCTCCTCGTCGGCTTGGTACAGCAAACAGGTGGCATTCGTCCGTCCTCAGGTGGCATTCGTCCGTCCTCCGTACAAGCTGTCTCGCAGGTTCAGAGGTTCCACCAGCTTGTAATTTTCCACGATGCGCTTAAACTCGGGATCGGTTTTCAAACGGTGATCGTACTCGTGTTCCCACATTTCCACCACTTGGTATCCTTGCTCTTCTAACTTCAATCGCCGTTGACAAATTGTCTGGTACAAGTCTTCCATGGTCCGTTGTAGAAACTGGTTTTTAGTGTCACGTTGAGGGTAGCAGATGGGACATCAGTAAAATAAGCACCCGTTAAACTCGTACACGATCTTGGGGTTTTCTAAGTCTCAGCCATCCACCGAATACCTTCCTATGAATTTTTCGCCTCCTCCGTTGCGAGCGTGTTGGACCCATTTGTCTTCCTTGTCGCACAAGTAATGTAGCCAGCGTAGTGCTTTGACCGAGTATTGACGTTTCACAAAATTCGTCGTTTGAGGACTTATGACAGTTAGGGTGTTTTCGGGCATGAATCGTTGGCGGTACACTAAGGAACATGCATTGGCAATGGTGCAAGCTTCCTTCAAAGGGTCGATCCCTCCGTGCTCCATGAACAGTTCTCGAAATTTTCCACAGGAACGCCGTAAAATGTCCAAAACGGAACGAGAATACTTTAACATTTCTTCCTGAAAGTTAAAGGGGTCCGAGGCGTGAGTGTTCGATACGCATGTTGTCAGGGTCGTAGTAGTGAGCCTCAGGCAAATGAGGTAGAACGGCGTGTTGATTGGTGAAGATACTGAAAAAGTGCGGTAAATAGCCTTTGGCCATCTCTGTCATTCCAAACGTTTTAGGCATGCGACTCAATGGCATGGATAAGTACCTCATCGAATCTTTAAACTGCACTTGGCGACAAATGTGACATCGCTTCTTTCCGGAACATACGTGCGCCTTGGAAAAATTGATACGTATGCCTTGTCCACAAGTTGAACACAATCTCAGGAGTTGACAAGCACATTTATGCTGTTAACCTTGCGTCTTCAAATGTTGTTGGTAACAGGCAGGGCTGACAAAAGTACGCTGACAAGCTGGACAATGCACTCGTTCTTGCCCTTCGTCAAGACAGGGTTTAGAGGCTAAACATCCCTCACATTTTGATCCACAAATTTTGTGTTGCTCTCGATTGTTATAGCCATAGTCACATTTCTCACGGTAAAAACTGTATGACAGGAATGCAGTGATACTGGTAATGGTATCAAAATGTTCATCGTGATGATGGACGTGAATGTATTTTCCGTCTTTGAAATATTTGCCTTGAAAAAACAGAGGTCCGCGCACTTCTTGAGGGTGCACTTTCAAGGTGTAGCGTGGAGCTAAGACGTCTTGCAACTTTTGCATTTCAGGAATGCCACAAGCGGTGTCTTTGGATATCCCCGCTTGCTGTAACAGGAGTTCTGCTTCTCTTCGTTGTTTGGCTCGGTCCGATCGTCGAATAGCTTTCCAGGCTATTTTCCATTCTGCCGTGTCGTTCTTGTCGGTCTACGTTCGTCCCACCACGATGGCACGGGCTAAACACATCTTGTCTTGAGGGTTGTTAATTCGGACGAGGCTCTTATTTTTGTGCTGCGAAGGTTGTCTACCAATAACACCTTTTTGCGTCCGGTCCCTTGTGGAAGAGACACGTGGGTCAAGAACAGTGTCGCTTTTCCGTCGGTGATGTGAAACTTGTCGTTGGATTGCTGCACGTGTTGAATCTTGTCCTTGACCTTGGAAGGTGTCAATTCTGCCGGGCTGCTAAACTCGATTCAAACGAGGGACTTCAAAGTGTCGTGGTGAATGGAAAGCCTCAAGCAATCGTCTTCTTTGGCTTCACATTGCCGTTTAAGTGTGATTAACAAAGAATCCCACACATCGGTGATGAACCATTCTGCTTTCTCCAACAGTACGTCGGACTTGAAATCTTTAAACTTCACCGTGTACGTGTAGGCCGTGGTTCTAAATTTTCTAGAGGAGCATTTGTCGGTCTCTCGAATGCGAAAGTACTTTTCAGGGTTTACTGGTGATGATGTCGGACTTTGGTTGGGTGTAAACTCTCTGGGTCTGGATTCTGGTTCACTCATGTCATCTTCAAAATCGCTGGCATGAATTTGAGCCAAGACTTCAGCTACTGTGCGAGGCGATAAATCACGTTTCTGCCTCTTACTTTCTTCTCCTTTCTTTACGAAATGATGCGATCGTTTCATCTTGACTGCAAAAAGTCAAATAACTACATTTGAAACGCCATGGATCCCTATATATCCATGTCAGACCAGTGCATATATAAAGTGCTGGTGCCTTCCCTCTCAGTATTCATTTCACTCTAAAGCCGACCAGCACGATGGAAGAACCCACACAGATTGAACTTCTGATTAGAGCTTTGCGAGGTGTCATACGAAAGTTTTCTTCAAACAAGCCGACGGACTACTCCCCCTCCTTTCGAGATAAAAGTCAAGATACTTGCTATATCTGTCAGAAGAAAGGGCATTGGGCTACAGAATGTCCTGACCGTCAAAAAAGCAAGACCAGTGTCAAAAGAGACAAAAGTCAGGATACCTGTTATCATTGTCAAGAGAAAGAACATTGGTCTTCAGATTGCCCTAAGAAACAACAGGAGCAGGAGGAGGAAGAAGAAGAGGTGCCCTCGGCAAAGGAAGAACCCTGACACGTCCAAAGAGAAGACAGAAAAGAAAAGAAGACGAGAAAAAGTCAGAAAGAAGAGGAGGAAAAACCTGTGAAAGTGAAAAAATCTAAAACCAGAGAGAGTGAAAAAAAAAAGATACAGAAGAAGTCTATGAACTTTTAAAATGTGTTGTGTTGTGTTGTGTTGTGTTGGGAATTGGATTGTAAAAATTTGTACCAGAATAGACCAGAATGAAAAACGTAAGTGTCTCCTGGCTTTGATTTTTTAGAATAAGGGTCTACACTCAAGCACTCACACACGTACATCATGGGGTTAAAAAAGGGATTTTGAGTTTTAATTGATGGAGGCAAAATGAATACTAACTCTTTTCGAAAAAAGTGGGTGGCCCTGAAAAGGGTCGTTGGGTGTTTTTTTTTTTTCTTCAAAAATCAACTTCAGAACGAGAAGCAATTAGCTTTAACTGTCTTAAGCCTTTGCCACGGCTAAGGCCTACTTCTGGACTTACTCCTGTCGATGATTTGGTAGAAATCACTAGGGGTGGTATCTCAGGTGTAGTAACCGGGTTGGGCTGTTTGGCTCGGGAAGGTCTTTTTCTCTTGGGTCGTAATAAAGAAGTCTGATACATTTGTTTCAGACTTCTTAACTCTGCCAAAATGTCCAAGAGTACCGTTACCGTTTGACTTTCACTGTTCTCCTTCTCTCCTAGACCTTGTTTCTTCTCTGCTTCTTCTTCTACCTGTCGTTTCCTTCTTACCTCTTCTTCTTCTTGCTGTTGCTGTTGAAGGAGAAAAGCTTGTTCTGCTTCTTTCTGCTGTTGTAAAAATTTCTCCAATTCTTCTTTCTGTCTTTGTTTAAAATCCTCGACCTGTGGTAAAGAAGGAGAAGGTGGTCAAGGTACTGGTACCGGAACAAATCCTTGCGAAGAGAGAAAATCTACTAAATCCCAATTAAAATCGACCTCTTCTGGAAGTAGCCCTGTGTTAACTTTGGTAACCACTGCTATGCCATCGCTTCTCGTCTCCACGGCCGGTGCACCCCAATTCATTGTCTTCTTAGTTTCCGTTTATTGGTGTGGTTCCTCTCAGATTAACATCATATGAGGAACCCCCTATTGCCGAAATTTGAAAGGTTTTTATGTGTTTTTGTTTCCTCCCCATATATTGTGTCTGTTTGTTTAAATTTTATTAATTTCAATTTTATTGAATTTTGATTTAGGGTTTGTACACCTTCCTAATCTATCTTGATAGTACTCCTTAACCCGGTCTGGTTTCAAAGTTTCTTTATTCAAGTGATCATTGCCATAGTTCAATAGTGTCCCATGTGTGCTATGTGTTTGTGCTATTTGATGTGTATGTTCTTATATTCATGTTGGGACTGGCTGATAATCAAATCATTAAGGTTCTGTTTTGACTCGAGAAGTTCGGTTGGACATATTTGTCTTGACCTTACTTCTCGGTCTTGTCAAACCTGTATTTTTATGTGTATGCTAAAGAAAGAGGATAGTTAGAAAGTAACCGATTAGTTGAGAGAATTGTATAAGTGTTTGTTTGTGAGTTTTCATGGTTTCGTAATGTTCTTGTTTTTGGCCTCCCTGGTTCACTGGAACGGGACGCGCTACCTCACGTTAGTCAAGTAGCATTGTCCTCGTCCTCTATATTTACTGATTATTTTATTCTTTATTGTTTCTCTTTCCTGCTTTATTTTTAAACAATTTAATATCATATGATTCTTGGAGTCCACATATTCTACATTTGGGAATTTGTGTTATAAGGTGTCTCTTGAAAGCATTTTCTCCCGTCAGCCATTTGTCGTGCAGGTAAAGGAACAGCTTGCTTTGTATCGCTGCTGTTCCTATACCTGCCCAGTTTTTCCAGATGGCTGACCAATTTAATTGTGGGTTTTTTAGTTCTATCTCTTGTTTTTCATTTATTATTGGATTTATTAAAGTATTATAAATTCCTCCTTTATTTTCCCAGATTTCTTTGTTATCCTTGTATATGTATAGTAGATCCCTAATTCTTCTGTATATCCCTGGTGGTTCTAGTCTTTTGATTAATTTGTTGTTTTTGTAGATTTCATTGTTATATATCGCTTCCCATGGAAAGTTAGGTTCTTTGTTCAAATTCTTAAATCTGTTTAAAATTAGTGACTTTTGTTTAATGCTTAAGTTCGACAGGGATAGCCCCCCCTACCCTATCTTTTGGTCTATATATATGTTTACTTTTAAGGTAGTGTATTTTACTATCCCAAATATAGCTCACGATATTTCTTTCAATTGTTCCAATCATTGCCTCTGTTAAATGAACAGAGTTCATCACGTGGTTCAATTGGCTATACATGTAGGTTTTAGCTACCTGTACTCGGTTTATCAAGTTTAATCGTGTATGCTTCCATGTTTCAATCTGATTATCAATTTTGTTCACTAGCTCACGAAAGTTTTTGTGAGTTGAGTTCTCTTCAAATATAATTCCTAACGCTTTTACGTGTTTCTTGATCAAGTTTGTGGGGAGACCAGGGTGGTTCCCTCTCCAGTTACCTATTAGTAAAATTTCTGTTTTCTCGTGATTTATCGCTGAACCAGATGCTTTACCAAATTTTTGTAATTCGTCCTGTAAATATTTGAATGAATATTCATCTCTGGTGAAGCAGGTACTATCATCTGCGTGAAATATAGTTTTGAAATCATATTTCAAATCTGGTATTTTTATTCCTTGAATGTTAGTATTATGTTTATATTTATATTCAAGGCTTCTATCGATATTACATATAGCAGCATAGATAGGGGACATCCCTGCCTTACTGAACGATTAATTTTTACTTTACCTGTTAGGGCTCCATTTACTGTAACTTTTGAATAAATTTTGTTATACATAACTTTTACCCAATTTATTATATTCGACCCAAACCCACATTTATTTAAAGCTTATAAATGAAGTCATGTTCTATTGGGTCAAAAGCCTTCTCTTGATCGAACAAGAACATGACTTCTTTTTCCCCTTTACTTTTTAAAAAATCTATCATTGCTGATATGGATAATGTATTATTTAAAATTCCCCTACCTATCCCCCCACAGCTTTGATTTATGTCTATAATTTTGTTTAAAATACTCCTTATTCTATTTGTTATTATTTTGCTTAATATTTTATAATCTGTCTTTAAAAGTGTAATTGGTCTCCAGTTCTTTATATCCTCCCTATCGCCCTTCCCTTTGTATATTAGAGTGATAATCCCCTCCCTTAAGCTTCCCGGCATTTCCCCACATAGTAAAATGTTGTTATATAAAAGCTCTAATATGTCCACTATCTCTTTCTGAAATTTAATTTAAAATTCTGCTGTTATCCCATCCGATCCGGGTGATTTACCCTTTTTTAGACTTTTAATTGCATTATATATTTCGTTTACTGTAATAAATTTGTCACATTTTTCTTTTTCATTTGATGATATTTCTTTGTATTTTGTTTGTTTTAAGTAATTTTCAATAGTTTGTTCATCAATATGTTGGGATTCATATATAGTATTGTAATACTTCCTAATCTCTTCTAGTATTTCATTTTTATTTGTGTATACTCTATTATTTACTTTAATTGTTTCAATTTTCCTATTCTCCCCCCTCTTTATTTCTAATCTTTTTTATAATCCCCTTCCCTTCGTGTATAAGTTGTCATATTTACCCGCCCTTAGTTTTATTCCTTGAGTCTTTTCCTTCCCAATCAGTTCCCATTTTTTAGTTATTTCGTCAGGTTGTGTTTTCAGTTAGGGTTTCTAGATACATGCTTTCTACCCATTTATCATGCAGTTTCTTAATCTTGCTATAGTATTTTGTAATTCCTTTTACTCCTTTTTTTAGTTTTTCCCAATCTTGCATTATGTTCCCTATGTTAGTTGTTTTAAATTTAGTCAGGTGATATCTCATGGTTTTCTTGTACTCATTATTTCTTAAGTGAACATTGTTTAGCTTCCACAGGCCTTGTCCCCATTTGCATTTATTAGTTATTTTAATTCCTAGTATTACTGCTTTGTGATCTGCTATTTGGTGATCAGTTATCTTACAATATTCTGCATCGTTCGTGTTATTTCTGGATATATAAAATGTGTTCAATCTGCTTCCTTTGCTGCCTCTATATGTATAAGTATATTCTTTTGTGTTAGGATTTAGTAGTCTGTATATATCCTCCAAATTGTTTGCTTCTGTAAATATTTTTATCCATTTATTTAGTCTTTTATCACTGTCTGTAAGTTTTTCACTTTTATCTAATTGTTGGTATACCCAGTTAAAATCTCCCCCTGCTATGCAGGGATTACCTATAAAACGTTGTATGTAGTGGCTACTATTTTTTTTATAAACTCAATCTTTTTGGATGTATAACTCCCTGCTGGTACATACATATTAAAAATATTTAAATTATTTAATCTTATATGTGGAAGTCTTCCTTGTAACTCTTTTGGTGTATTTAAAGCTTCAAAGTTTAATCCTTTGGCTGACCGCCGGATGATTGTAGCCACCCAGATGCCATTTTGGTTGGGTGGTTGCTTGTTAGAACTATTGCATCTAGAGCTTCTTCTAGTCCTTTTACCAAGGGTTCCGGCAATACGTGAGTTTCTTGTAATAATATTATATCATAATTTTGTGCCAGTATTTTATTTTCCCAATTTTATTTTTAATTACATTTATATTAATGGTCAAGATCTCAAGGTTCAGGCCCTCCATCTTGACTCATTGTAGTTGTTTAATTTTCATTTTTGTTTTATTTTTTGAAAAAGTTATTTATTATGTGTGGACAGTTCTGGCTCTGTAGTCTTCGATAGTGATGGCCTTTTTCTTGCTTTCTCTTGTTAGGGAAATCGATCTTTCATTTACTTTCTTTGTTTCTTCTTCTTTCCTCGATTCTTTTATCATTAACGTTATTTCGGATTTTGAGGGTGTGCTTGGTGTTGAAGCCGCCCTTTTCCTCTTTAGAGTCATGTATGGTGTTGATGTTTAGGGTCTCTTCAATTATTTTGTTTTCAATTGTATTTTGACATTATGTTTCTAGAGTTTGCTTCCCATCAACATTTGGGTCTTCTAGTACGTAGTACGGTGCCGTATCTCTCTCTACTAGTTTTATTTCTTTGGCTTTTTTTTCAGTTGTATCTGTCTGGCTCTTGCTCTAGCTTTCTTTTTCTCTGCTGAGCTGGTTCTGCTTGTGTCGTCTTTCTTTTCTTTTGATTTATTGCTTTCCATGCTTGAATTCTCTTCACTTGGTGATGGAGCTATCACTTCTTCTGTTTTGTTTGTACTTTCTTCTTCCGGGTCAGGAATGCCTTGCATGGCTTTCTCTGTATTTCCCTCTTGTAATCCTTTGGTAGCCGCTGCTGCATAGGAGGTTTTAACTTGTGTCTGTTGGTTATTGTTATTCTGGCATTCCCTGGGAAGGTGGCCTAAATTTCCACATCTGTGGCATGGTCTATGGAACTGGCAACCTCTGTACCAGGTTTTGATTCCAAAACCCATTACATAGAAAAAACCTGGTATCTTTTTGGCGTCTATTTCTGTCATCGTCATTACTCTAACTCCTGTGTATATGGTGGGGAAGCACCCAAAAGGTTGCCATGTGTGCTTTACTTGGCTTCACCGCAAATTTCCTCTGTATTTTGAATACTAGTTCCTGCAATGGTATCTCCAGTGGCAATCCGGAGAAATGTACCTCTGATGTTTTTTCACCTAGGTTTTTTAGTATTGGCACAGGAGCATAGATTTTTACCGGCTTTCCTTTGATTTCTAATGCCTGATTGTTTCTGTAAAGAGGCCTATCTCCTTTAGCGAAAAGGAAATACAGGCCTGTTCCTCCATTTTGCAGGCCCTGGATAATTTCTGTCTTTGTTCCTCGCGAAATCAAATATTGTAGGATTTCTGTAGGTCTTGGCCTTTCTGTTTCCGAGAAGTTTGTCAGGTCGAGCACCTGACATCCCGGTGCTCGATGTGCACACAGGACTCTTCCCTGGTCTGTTAATTTCATCTCTGTTGGGAAATATTCCCTCAAGTTTCCTCCTTTTGGCTCCATTAGAGTGACAGAGACTGTCCACACTAATATTGCAAAACGCAAAAAGATTTTTACCAAAATACAAAATAATCAAAAAAGGAAAAAAACCCCAACAATTTGTACTAAAGGATAATATTACTGATATATACCTGTGCGAAGATTGGTATATATCCCAGAATGAAAGTAGATAATCCAAAACAAATTGTATCACTGAAAAGAACAATGAGCGAAACTCTTATTCACAACCTTTTCCGTCATGTTTCAAAAAACAATGTCGCATCGATTCACTGCGCACAGACGCTAGCGCACCTATATAGGGAATGTGACGTCACAGGTAGCTCTCTTCGGATTGGAAGACAGACTTCACGAAGTGACTGAATTTTGTAACGCGTGTTGGGATTGGTGAACAATTTCAATCCGTTTCGATCCGGTCTTCCACTATAAATAAACGCTGTTCACTTCATTCCCTTCACCTGTTCTCGTCACAAGATATGAACAAACGTTGAATCCTCTACTCTCGTATCGTCGATGCTGTTCCGTACGGACTTACCCATGTATGTTAAATCATTATGAACCATCATCCGGATCACCGATACGACTGTTTGGAAAAGAAGATGCTATGTGGAGAGACAAGGCTGTCTGAAGCGAGTCCTCATCTACGGTCCAGAGGCTAGACAAAGTTTGAGAAAGAGAAGAAGATCAGTGAGATGTCCTCTATGTTAACTAATTGGTGTTAACATAAAAACCAAAGGCCCTTTTCAGGGCCACTTTCATATGCCTTGAAAAGATTTATTCTTTCTTGCCTACAAAATTTTAGTCGATTGTATAATTTATGTTTAACTCCCAAAAACATTATTCTTTTACCTAAATTTTTTTTAGTCGGTTGTATAATTTGGGTATGATAGATTGATGTTCATCAATCTATGGTTGTGTTATATATGTCTCTGTCTCTCTTGTAATTGTCCCTACCTAGAGTGGTAGCCGCGCGTATTCAAGTCAGTCACTTGCCACATTGTTGCAAGTGTCCAATACCGTGACGTCACCGCACCTGTTCCATTCCTATTGTCCCTATACAGGGGATCTGTAATGTATTTTCCCATTGTCGCAAAAGTGCCTCCATATACTACTAATGTTTGTCACCTATCCGACCGCCACTATATATAATATGCAATTTCATATCGTCATAATGTCAAAAGTTTAATGTAATTTTCGGTTGGAATAAAAATTATCAGTAACTCATATGGGATAAACATCACGATAAATATTCTGACTTTGTATTATGTTATATGCTACTTATTACGCATGATTATTTCTGCACCAGTAATAGGTCAATTCAGTCAATAGTAAGCGCGGTTATCTATGCTCTGGCGATATGTCTAGCGATATAGAGACTAACATAAATTACCATGTTAATGAGCTGGATACGTTTGTGGAAATACAGGTAAGCATTTTGAGGTGCAAATTGAGAAAGTGAAAGAATTTTTCAGGAAAACATACATTCTTAGTAACATCCCTTGAACAATGGATTACAAACCTAGAGAATCATTAAAGAAAATGACGTGCTTTTGTAATTGGTAGTCCACCAGGGGAACTAAGATCATGTCTATAGTAAAAGTCACATGGGTCATGAATGCACATTTACTCATTTTAAATTAAATATAAATCATTCTTTTAAAATTGAACATTAATTTTCTTTAAACTAATTCTATTCAATCCTGATAATTGAATGCTCTGCACCTTAACTGTCATCAAGAAACTTCCAGACGAAAATTATCGATCTCTATGGTCTTTTACAATGGTGGCCATGTACTAAACTTGGGTCAAATAAAGAACACAATGTAGGGTAGGGCAATTATTTTTTTATCACTATGCGTAGCTTTTATTGTGACATCACAGCACGCGACGTTCAATCCGGATTTTACTGGATTACACCTTTAGGTTCATTTCGTCCAAAAATGTCTACGTACTTTAATATTGAATTTGCCGTTGGCACTTTTCGTGGCGTCTAAATAATGATCTTCCAAAGGAATGTGGATGTATAAGAATCCATATAAAGTGAATACTTGCCACTTAAAGGTATGTATAATCAAATTCTAAACTTTACACTCATTACTGAAATATTCGGTATTGCATGCCTACATGACCTGTGTGACTTGTACTATAGTAAGGAATTGGGTTCTTTCTAAACGAAACAATGCAGCTCGACCAGAACTGTGCAGAAAATAGTAGTAAAGTATTGTTAAACAAAAGCGGGCGATAGCTCGTATTTCATGAGTGTCAGTACGATTACTGATGCTGTAGCGAGTATAATTCTAGAAGAGAACGATTTTGATTTAGATTTTGCATTTTGAGATTTCTTATCCTCGCACGAAATTTTGCCGGAATCACATTCATCTCCTTTTCCATCATTGCCAGCATATAATGAATTTAATAAGAAAAAGAATGAAAATAGACATTTGTTCAAGACATTAAAAAAAAAAAAAAGCAAAAAGCAACAAGAGGAAACGAAAACATCCTCAGTGAACACAATGGGTTCTTCTGTTGTTTCATTTGCTTCTGAAAGCTCCTCTTGCCGCTCTTTTTCACATTTTTGGGACACTCTAAAGAGCAATGTCCTTTTTCTTGTCCATGATAACATGTATCTTTGCTTTTGTCACTGTATGTGATTTCTCCTAATTCAATGTGGGTGCTGCAGACTGTTTGGTGAACACCTGAACTTGAGATTTGTGTCATGGACTTTTAAAAAACCCCACATAATATGAATTGAGATCCATGGTGAGATGCGGTTTGTTTAAATATACTTTGAGCAACGTAAATAATACTAGCATGTCCTTTTCGTGTAAGTCAAATTTTAATTTCTTTTTCGTCTGCTCCTAATTTGTCGTCAAAGATAATGAGATGCCTTTGTCAGACATTATCCCATCACCTTGGCGAGAAATCCTTTGCCCAAATGACATTGATTCTCCTTTACTTTCTTTTAGTAACGTGTAAGCCGAGTGCCTCTCTTTGGAACACCACAGGAGACATTGTTTGAGAACAACCAAGCAAAAGTGTGTTCAATCAATCTCTCCACATATTCAGTCTCGCATCAACCACTTGCTCTAGCAATCAACATGTTAATGGATGGTGTAGACACAGGCATAAAGTTAGCATATTAAAGGGATGGTGTAGACACGGGCATAAAGTCAACATGTTAAAGGGATGGTGTAGACACAGGCGTAAAGTCAGCATGTTAAAGGGATGGTGTAGACACAGGCATAAAGTCGGCATGTTAAAGGGATGGTGTAGACACAGGTATAAAGTTATTGATGATCTGTCGTTTTGTCAACCACTTTTAGAGCGGAGGATAATGCCACAATTCTGGCTGTCATGAATTTGCATAAAGTGGAGCTAAATGTGCCAAAGAGTATCAGCTTGTAAACAAAATGCAGGAAATGTAGCCACTAACAAATATACGACACATCGTCCGCAATTCAAATACGTTGTATAGTCTTGTAGAATCAGCGACATCCTCTTTGGTTGAATTATGTTTAGAACGATGCCACTCAATTCCCAAAGGTCTGTCTGCTGATCGATTTTAAACCTACCACTCCCGAATTGTTGTTTTTTATTTTGTACGGAATTGTTGCAAAATTGGCATCAAGAAGGAGGTCCAGTCATTTATACGGCGTTCTCCTCGTTTTCGTCTTTATATAAAAACTAAATTATGAAGCTACCATTCATTCTTTTCTCTCTGACAGTATTCAACACGACTTTCTTTTCATCTCATCCTCCTATCAAAACTGACCCGTGTACCGTATGCCATCATTCGTGCAAAGGCACAAGTACGTTCGCATTTTTAGTTATTCACATTCCACATCGAACAATGTGTTATTGTTTCTTGCTTGCTTTTTTCTCTTATTCAAACAACATGAAGCATTTTTTTATACAATTGACTAATAGGAGAACCACTGATCAAAACAGAAACAAATGATCATGAAACTAGGTGAAAGTGAATTTATAGGAGCTGTGATTATTCTATCCCTTCCGCAATGGGACCCTAATACCGTAGTTAAACAGGCAAATCCTGCAAATATCCCAGATCCAAAAGACAAACAATAAAGAAGTGAGTGCAGTGAGTTCACACACCAAATTATCTCCTCGGAAGAAAACCCTAAAACGCAGTGCCGGATTAAACCCTGTGGAGACTCCTAGACAGTCGAAATCACGCCCCCCCCCCGGCAAATTATCTCCTAATACGTTTTTAATTTTACCAACCAACAATTTTAATAAACCAAGGCGTGGGGCCCATAGGCCGGTGCCTACTCTGCCTATTTGGTATTCCGGCACTGCTAAATCGACCCCTTCAGGATATAGAGGTAATGCGGCTTGAACGCTCACGTACTTTCAAAATTCTCAATCTGCTTCCGTCTCCCCTTCCTCTTGTCCTTCCCCTGCTCCTTCTCCGTCATTGATGATGCCAGTAAGACCCGCTCTAAGACAACTGTTTCGCCATGCGATGAAATAAATGTAAACGTATCTTCAAAGAGAATTGCATTACAATCTTGCAGCTCTATAACACAAGGGTAAGTAACCGTTTGAAAGTCAGTCTTGGGGGAAAATAAAAATTGTACACCATCTGTAATCATTTATACATTTGACAGCATTGAATAAATGTTGCAATTTAAATAAAAGTTCCCGTCTACTGGTTAGTTGAGAAAATTAATTTAGTTAAAATATTATTAATATGCTTTATTTTGGGCTGAGATGACAAGAGTATTTAAGACGTCGTTGCTACGATCCTGAATACTGATTTGCTTCACAAAATATCAAACAGTTATTGGAAAACATTTGGACGAAAAGAAACTAAAATCCACTTAATGGAAAGAATGGTAAAGTAAACAGCCTTCCTACACATTGCATGAATATGTTAGAAAATATGTCGCCTTAAAACGTTGTGTACGCCTCGTAGATAACCAGTAGCAGGCAGATATTGTCTTTCTTTCATTATCTTATTCTCAAAAAATATCTTTTGTTTGATAACAATGCCTATGGTCGAGTCAAGGATGTAACGGTTTAATAGTTTTGTGTTTGGAAATCTGGGTAAATATGAGCTTGTGTTTACATCATTGTCTTTTTTGTACGTTTCGTTATCTTTAGAAATGGCCCCTTAGACGTTATATAACTGCTGTTTTTTTTCTCTATACTACCGCTTTTCTTATAAACCCTCAGACCACAATTGTTTTCATTGTGTTTTGTTCATAACCATTCAGTATTGTACACTCGTTTTTTTATATAACTTAGAGGTCTATGTAACGTTCTGCACACATTAACTTTCCTTACAAAGTGTCATGGAGGGGGTTGAGACTGGAGAGAAAGTTGATTTGCTTATTTTGTGTGTACTACTTAGGTTCGGTTGGTATTTTACGCCACAGCAAAACAAATAGGCTATTTAGTGCCGAGGCGGTTGAAATAAATCATCGAAATTAATATATGATTCTGCACCTGATTCATGTAAGTGCATAAATACATCAGCATGGTGGACTGCACGAATATAGTGTCGATTCACATTTGAACATATCGGCACAGATCACATATTCACACCACACGACACAACAGAACAACAGAGGTACACATTTCATAACATGCAATGATACATACATACATACATACATACATACATACATACATACATACATACATATCTAAAATCTTTGGCAGCAATATAAAAACCAGGAAAAGAGGCTAAAAAGAGGTAAAACAAAATCCTAAAGGATAGGAAATTATTTTATATAGGTTTCAAAACTAAAAGCAACAAAATAAAAACAATTTAAACCTATCAGAATATAACAGAATTACAATAAATTATGTGCACCTGACTTTTGTTGAGAAAAAAGTCTAGAGGATCACGCAATTATGTACCTGCAAAATAAAAAATGACACATGATAATAGACCACATGGTTTAAAAATACCAACTGGCTGTACACACCCATATACTAACATAAAAATACCAACACAAAATGACTGTACACACCCATGTACTAACATAAAAATACCAACACAAAATGACTGTACACACCCATGTACTAACATAAAAATACCAACACCAACTGGCTGTACACACCCATGTACTAACATAAAAATACCAACTGGCTGTACACATCCATGTACTAACATAAAACTACCAACACCAACTGGCTGTACACACCCATGTACTAACATAATAATACCAACTGGCTGTACACACCCATGTACTAACATAAAAATACCAACACCAACTGGCTGTACACACCCATGTACTAACATAAAAATACACACCCATGTACTAACATAAAAATACCAACTGGCTGTACACACCCATGTACTAACATAAAAATACCAACACCAACTGGCTGTACACACCCATGTACTAACATAATAATACCAACTGGCTGTACACACCCATGTACTAACATAAAAATACCAACACCAACTGGCTGTACACACCCATGTACTAACATAAAAATACCAACTGGCTGTACACACCCATGTACTAACATAAAAATACCAACACCAACTGGCTGTACACACCCATGTACTAACATAAAAATACCAACTGGCTGTACACACCCATGTACTAACATAAAAATACCAACACCAACTGGCTGTACACACCCATGTACTAACATAAAAATACCAACTGGCTGTACACACCCATGTACTAACATAAAAATACCAACACCAAATGACTGTACACACCCATGTAATATCATAAAAATATCAACACAAACTGGCTGTACACAACCATGTACTAACATAAAAATACCAACACAAACTGGCTGTACACAACCATGTACTAAAATAAAAATATCAACACAAACTGGCTGTACATATCCATGTACTAACATAAAAATACCAACACCAACTGGCTGTACACAACCATGTACTAACGTAAAAATATCAACACAGACTGGCTATACACATCCATGTACTAACATAAAAATACCAACACAAACTGGCTGTACACACCCATGTACTAACATAAAAATACCAACACAAACTGGCTGTACACACCCATGTACTAACATGAGTATAGTATTGACTATACCTTACAACTACCAAAGATGATGCCAATCAAGTGGAAAATATCATTATAAAGAACACACTCATATCCCGTCATGGTAAGATATACCTTGTACCATACATCTCCCAAAGATAAACCCAGCCAAAATATACTGTCATTGCATGTTACTCTGGGTACAGCACATCTGTAAAACGTGAATTCAATTTAACCACATCCAAAATATAACTCTAAAGATTGATTTGAATTGCAGCTTAATCAAAGTATTAATATCATTGGTACAAAAGGCAGGTAATTAACATAAATTAAATTGCAGCCGTCTTGCTTTTAAACGCGTATATTATTTGATCCACATGGTTTTTCAGGTCTGTAGAACTATCCGTCTGCATTGATGTCTAACCAAACGACATCGGTTACACCTAGGTAAGCGCGATTTCTCCTTTTCCATATATTTTCTCCAGCTAGAGTTTTCGATGAAATTCACTTTATGACCCACCGCACCTACAATCCCTTCTCATTAACAGTTGTTATCGACAATATGAGGCTACTGCAGTACGAAAAGGCAAGGATAAGTAAATGACATAATCAGACCCTAAAAAGGTATTTCTAAATACAGTCACGTCTACATTCTGATTCTAATCACATTTTTAAATGATAAGTATGTGCATAAAATGTATAGATATACAATGTTGAAATATTGTATGCAATTTTGATTAAATAGTTTAAGAAGCGTCTAATGCCAGGAAAAAATTAAATGGTATCTCCTCCTTGACCGGTATATCATAGTGTATACGGTAATGTGTTTTTCTAAAGCATGTCGCTACATGAGTAAAATATTCTGTATGTTTATGTTAATCAAGAAAGGATCTGATTTCATTGTACTCTTTTAAATTGGCTCTCTGCCTACACTTTAGAACCTTCTGAATGAACGTCCTTGAGTCAGTGGTATAATCTTCGATAACGTTATTTTGATTTGCACACAGAGCACATCTGTAGAATAATTAATAATGTGTAAGCCTACCTATAGAGGTATTGCAAAATATCTACATTCTGTTATGTTTGTACTTATTTCCAGAAACGAAAATCTTTATCGCAGCTCATTAAGTGAAAGCAAAATTATGTTTCTCAAAGGACACGTATGACTATCCGTAATGTGGATCTCTGACAGCGCAGAGGCAAAATGTCTTCGGGAGGATTCGATACTAATAGGTTGATCCTGGTGGATGATATGGTGAGGGAGTATGGATGTCCGTGTCTGTTTCAAACAGCCTTCAGTGAAGATGATGAAGGCGACACTGAATATCCGCAGTTGACTACAGAAGTTACAGGAGCTATCGGTAAAATTGAGAAGATTACATCTCTTCAAACGGCGAAAATAAGAATTTTACATGATGATTGTGTGGGAGATGTGAGGTACAGTAGAAATCCAGTAGAACGCTCATCTTTCGAAGGATGCGAAATAAATATTCCAGTTGGATGTCCAGTTCGCGTGACTCGTTCGGACAACAAGAAAGAATATAGCAGTATATCGCAGGTAATTTGAAATCTATGTTGTTACCTAACAAAAATAATGTTATGAAAGACAATGATGGTAGAAGTATATCACGTACAAAACTCATAAAAAATGGCGGCGCTGGGGTGGCTAGTGGTTTGGAGGGGACAATTATCCCCGGGCGACTCGAAATCTCGTGCTGCCACTGCTCACGTAAAACGAGAGTGGATAAATTGTAATATTTTATATATAAAATCTCAACAGAAGATTGCATTAACCAACATTATAGTATGCCCTTCATAAAAAGGATGCAATAAGAAAACTGTTGATTACGTCCGCTTTATACTATTGACCCTAATGGAAAAGGAATGAGGAATAATCGAATTTATCTAAGCAAACACGTCAGAAATCATTGTTATGGTCATTGCGTATATTATGCGGAAGCTGTCGCTGCATTTCCATCGTCGTGCCTAGTACTTGACAATAAAATCTTACATACGTAATTTTTGAAGTGGGATTTTTTAGTCAAGCACTGCAGATACATTGTAACAGTCAACAGGTTAAAAGTGGGTTGAGCATCCTCTCAGCAGTAAACGACCAAAGCTCTTGTTTACCAACCTACTTACTTAACTGGTGAAACGTGAACATCTATAAAACTATAACGAATTTCAAAATCACTCGAGTTCCTAGGCCTCGTTATAATCTGTTTATTGTGCAATTAGCGTAGTGGTAAATAATAAAATGAAATTTTATTTACATCATAAATAAGTAATGGCACATTGTTACATTGCTATAGATGCAACAGTTTTCGGAATGTGATCCAGGCATTTTTTTAGTTTGGCATAAAAGCAACAATATTGGTATCAAGAGATAACGTACATTTAATGCCACAAGTAAAATAATATATTCAGCAAAGAGAGAAACAATTTCTCCATCTGTTTTCAGAAGCCAGATTATCATACTACCTATATTATCAGGCAAGATCACACAAGCAATTCCAATTTGTCTCAATCCATTTTTTGTTCTGTCAACAAACGAAACAGTTTTACCTCCTGAAGAACTACTACCACCCCTTGTTCCCCCTCCACCACCTGCAAAGCCCTTTATAAAATTTGCTATAAATAGAACCATTAATGATATTGTTATTGTTATGGTTGTGACTACTGTAAATATTTGTATACCCTTTATTTATACAGTATTTTCATCTTTACAAACTAATGGCAATTTTTCCTAACTTCGGAACTTTTGAACCGCTATAGCTCAGTTGGTAGATCATTAGACTCAAACTCCAAGGGTCGCGAGCACAATATCCAAATAGGCTGCATCAGTGTGCCCTTGAGAAAGACACTTAGCTCCCATTTACTTGACATGACGTACAAAAAATGTGTTAAAAGTGCCGTTCAGACCAATAGAAACAAAACTAATTGAATTGAATTTCGAAGAGTTTTCTCTAAAATTGATTTCCAACTGTTTTAGATGTCCAGTTAATGGCGCTATTACTCTGAGTCCTTTTTAACCGTTCTTGATATGCAGCTTTAATGGTTGGGCCTGTTTCGTTGCTGATGTTTATTTGTTGCAAATGAAGCAATGCGATAACTTTTAAACCTTGAATGAAAATGAATTGGAAAAATAGACAAGAAAGAAAACAGAAATTTCTAGGGTTGCTAAAATATCCAAAGCATTGTCAGATGACGTAATTTGCACTGCCACGTCAATAATTAGCAAATATCTTCCAATCTATATCTTGGACAGTTTACACATTTAGCTGAAAATTTTGTACATGACATAAAACTGAATTATATTCTTCACTGTATCTTTTAAAACTTTATGGTATGTTTGCCTTTATGTACACTGGATGCTAGTTTCATAAGTTTCAAACATACAGATTTAAAAGACAATATGAAAATAAGGAATCTAAAATACGAAGAAATAAATCATGATCAAAAAATGTGCACCAAATTGTATGTTCTTCATTCATTTAACTGCATGTGCAGCCATACATGTTCTATTATGCAATTAAAAAATTAGAAAATACATTTTCATTTTCATCATTTTGTGTTTTTTGCTTGTAATATTTCTCATTGTTTTTGTTATAGCATGTTTAGATTGTTTTCTTCTTTATGCCTTTAATAACATTGAGCTGCTAGTTCTGTAAATCTGTGTCCTGTCTTATTCTTCTACCCATTTTGAACATGACTTGAAATTCATCCTGTTATTTACCCATCATATTTCAAATCAGCTTTTACTACTGAAAGTTACTTTGTAAGCCATCTTGTAATGATCATTGTTCACATTCAGATTTATGTTTATATCTCTGACAAATTTCTTTGTCAAATAAATAAAAGATAGCAGAGACACAAGCATGATGGGTCCTGGAAAATCTATACATGAGTTTCTTCTATGCGGTACACATCTACACATGTGCATAGTTAAAGATTAAATCCTGTCGAACATATAGCTGGAATGCTCGCTTATTTCGTGTCAAAATTTGGTACTTAGAAACTCAAATAAGCTTTCAATAACGTTATTTATTTCAACTCCATTCGTATTCTGTAAGTCTGGTACTGTGGTAAAATTCTCTGTACTCAACTTTGTCTTACTCCTTGGTATGTCTTTCCTTACGGCCGATCGTTAGATCGAGTTGTCCTTTAGCAAAGTAAAATTGTCTAATTTACAGAATGATGATGATTTTGATAACTTCATGCAAATCTTGATTGCTGCCCCATTAAAATCTGTATCCATTTCTCTTAAGGTCTTTTTGTTATGATTCAGTTTCAACTTGCTTATTCTTATGTGTCAGTTCTTTCACTGTTGGGAGATGTCTCAATTATTTCCTTGTTTGAACACGTATTAAAGGGGCATGTATTTTGTCTGACTTTTATTCAGATCTGTAAATCAAGTATCAACGTCTTCATCACTGATTTGTTTCAATATCAATATGTTCTTAATCTGAAGTGATGTCATCTCATACCCTCTAAACCGATTTGATATTATACTACCCCTACATAGGACCAGTCAACCCAGTCCAGTGTCACACCTGAACGAAAGCAAAGAGCAAGTGTGTTGAATTACACAGAAGAAAATCTTCGATGGAACTAACATTCGTACAACCGATTTTATCAATATGAAATACGAAGCGCATACCGACTTAATAATCAAACTAACTTACCAACACTGTCATTGCACCTCAATATTAACACTCATACCTGTTCCTTCATCTCGACATGTATTCAATTATTTCTTTCCGGCCAGACTGATTTACAATCCCCAGCGCTATACGTATTGTTTGCATGACTATTTAAATATAATGCAGTACAGTTCTGATATAATAGTGTACATAAACAACGCCATCAGTTATTTCTTTATATCATTTTACCATGCGCAATATATAAAATATATATCACTATTTTTGCGCTCGAAACGTTCCATTGCTGGATAGTATGTTCATGCTTCATTTTCGGTTTTAACAAAATGCAGTAAATAAAAATTAATAAATAATGCATTCAGTTGGACCATGAAACACAATTGCAATGGTTAGTTTTGATTTAGTAATTTGTATGTCTTCTAAATATATCCTTGTATGAGAATACAAGAATTTTCGGAACAGTTTAACCCATTAAATGTTTGCGAACTCTCGCTTCCCATCTATTTACCACTTCAAATGATTTAAAACTTATCGTTATTTTAATTAAACAGTTTTCACAATCACAAACATATCCAAAAATAGATAAATAGAAGCATGGATAGAAACTGATAAGTGAATGGATGGAGGGTTACGGTCAGTTGAACTTTCTGCATGAATGAATAAATGAGTGAATGATTGGACGGTGAGCTGATGTACAGAGTATGTTGTTTAATAATTTAATCCTTATATACAAGACGAACCCTACAACAGCATTGATGACATTAGAAATCAGACACATGAGTTCAATGAAATGAAATTTAACTCCAGATAATGCAGGACATGCCGAACTATATTCGGGTTGAAGAAGATGTCATGGGAATAACACTTGCAGATGACGAAGTGAATATGTTCCGTGTACCTAAAAGTACTGTTCTGAAGTTACACACAAATCAAACTGAGAACAAGTATCTACTCTGTTTGATGAACGAGACAAAAGAAATCATGTTCCATTCCAATTGCAGTGGGGAATTCACGGGCCTTGACGACAAAACTGAGTATTCGCTGGCAGATCTTCTTGAAAACGTCCAGTTGCCCGTGAAGGTGGATATACATAATATCAACCAGGATGACATTGCAAATGAAAATGAAAGAGCGACTGAAAATTTGCGTACGATGCTATCGGGTCCCGTTGAAATATTATCAGTCGCTCGAACACAATTGTATGTCGGATGTATATGGATCTGCGATGGAACCTATCAACCATTCGTACTCCCGATCAAATCAGGAATGCGTTGCTATCCTCTGGCTAGAACTCAGTCAAAAGAAGCACTTGTATCACGTTACTTTTCAAGTAAAATAGATTTTGAAACAGTGGAAAGGAAAGTATATAATATAAATGTGGATCCACCTTCCATACTGTTCCTTAAGAAGCTAATTGTGGCCTCGAGAAAAGTTCCAAGATATAGCACCACTGGTAGTCTTGATGAAAAAGATCTAATACCGTCCAGGAAGGAGGAGACTGAGAACGATTATAAAAATGTCTCTCCAGTATTGCCATATAGAAGAGGTAAGCATTGGTGTATATATAACTTATAACTTTCATGTTTGAAGAACTAAATGGAGAAAACCGTTATTGAAGGTTTAAATATTTGCATTAACGAGTATTGCTTTAAATGTTTGAAAACCAAATCTGTATCTAAAACAAAATTTGCAATAAAGGAATTGCACTACTGACAATCAAAGTAGATCTATACATACATGAAGATAAGCACATTTAGCATACAGTGCAATGGAAGTTATGTAGATATTATGTGCTTGAATTAAAGTTAATAATGAACACATAAATAAAATTACCTAATTTGTTTTCAATATAGATTCAAAATTGTCCATTCTTTTAATTCCTGTTTACTGTATGGTACAATTACCTCTTTTCTTATTAATGAATCAGTGCAAAAATTAAGGTTAGAGGAGTTTTAAACAGGATGCTACAATCACAAAAGAGTCGAAAGAACTGGAAAATGTCATACTTAAATCTATAATCAGTTTAGAATGTTCTCAATACAAACTTTTTCACAGCTTTACGTCGCAGTCTGAGTAGTGAACTCAATGTAACTTGCACAGATTTCATGTCTAACCAAGCTCCCCAACTTTCACCAAGAAGAAATCGCTGTCGTGGTTGTCGCCCCTTGACTTCCTATACGCCGTCACGTGATTACGTCAGAAATGAAGTGGGTACTGACTGTGGAAAAGGTAGGTTGCACATGGAATATATGTTTAATGGAATAGAACAAAAACGAAAATACTGAGGACTATGGCCCTTACCATTCGTAACTAGCAAGGCATTACATTAAACGCTTCTTCGTGCAATGCATTCATTTAGAAGCCATTTAAATAGTTTCAATAGACTGCTTACATTATGGTTAAAAAAGATATTCGCGCATCGCAACTAAGGAGTCATATATAAAGAGATACAATATCAGTATAATTAAATTACACTGCTTGGTCGAGAGAAAACTTTAACGCTCTTTGCTTCAACTTCTATTTCTTTCCTTCGACAATACAAAATTTGCCATTCGAACGTGCCATAGAATGAGACTACAAAAGTTATATAAATTTAGCGTTGTGCTTCTGCACAGTCAGAATAAAAGAGATATTCAGCATTTATGTTCTTTATTTTTCCATTTAATACCCATTCTTTGTCTGAAAGGATTGTTTATTTTTCAATTTAATTCCCATTCTTTGTCTCAAAGGATTGTTTATTTTTCAACTTAATGCCCATTCTTTGTCTCAAAGGATTGTTTATTTTTCAATTTAATGCCCATTCTTTGTCTCAAAGGATTGTTTATTTTTCAACTTAATGCCCATTCTTTGTCTCAAAGGATTGTTTATTTTTCAACTTAATTCCCATTCTTTGTCTCAAAGGATTGTTTATTTTTCAACTTAATGCCCATTCTTTGTCTCAAAGGATTGTTTATTTTTCAATTTAATGCCCATTCTTTGTCTCAAAGGATTGTTTATTTTTCAATTTAATGCCCATTCTTTGTCTCAAAGGATTGTTTCATACTTGTATGATCCAATGCTTTTTCATCTGCAAGGGTTACAAAGGATCTCATATATGTCAACTCATCCCCCATCCTTCTGGTGCTGTGAAATTGATTTAGAAGAGGGCAGTGTGGAGATATTCATCATGTTATGCGTTCTTGAATGCAGAGCTTACGGTCATTAGGTAGGGTTACGTTTTAGCTGTTTTTCCTTCTTTTGGTTCAAGCTCTTAGTTTCTTATTATAAATGGGAACCATACTCGCCCGACTTCGCCGTTCCTATGCATACGGATTTATATACACATATTTTTATGGGAACGTTTATTTCTATTTGGAAAGCTCCACTATCATGATCATGTGCTACTGAATAGGATAGATCTTTCTCCTTTGCTTTTTTGTAGTCATCTCCCTCCATCCTATATTAATAATTGTTGTAACCGAAGCTGTGGTGGACCTTATAACTTTGCTGTTATTAAATTGTTTGGTAGTTTTCAACAAAGGTAGGTCTATAAGAGATCAGATAAGTCTGAAAATTACAATCTTCAGTCAACCATTAAGTCGAACTATGATTGTAAATACGGCGCCTTTCTCGTTGTCTCTTTCATTCATATTTGCTTCCGTTTTTATGAAGTGTCTTCTCTCATACTGCCTTATTTTTTTCATTGGTTGACAAAATATGCTGCTAACCGAACCACAGATATCTGCGTATTTAAAGGTTCTACGACCGACACGAATACAATATCTTCTATGCATATTTGTGTATAATTTCATTTCAACGTTATGGTCTTAGTGTCATTTGTCTTTTCGTATTGCAACACACCTTAGCGTACAACTAGATAATTATGGTAAGGTCATCACTCCTAATTATAATATTTTAGAGCAAGGGTTGTTTGAGTTAAACTGTGCATTCCTTTATATTTTACAATATTCGTTCTTTCATAAATGCATTTGCTATTCAAGTGTACACATAGCATTTGTGTTACTATTATATTTTTAAACAGAACCTGATAATTATTTTTAAATCCAGTCTTTTATTTCATATTGCATTATGCAATAAAATAAAGATCCTAAGCGTGTTTTCCGAGATAAGTTTCATTTCAAAGTGTCAAGTTGTTAAGATATTCTATGTACTCTTGCCAACACAAGGGAAAGGTACCTTGTGAAACGTTGGTTGAAGTTATTCTGAACAAAGCAATTAACACGTTCTTCTTGATAATATAAACCTTATCGGACATTACAAATGCCATTACAATTTATTCAGACTGAATTAAATGCAAATTGAAACTTTTGACAGGTATGGATGAGCAACCGACCAAGGCTCTTGTACAACACGACATCATGGAAAAGAACATGAATTCGGTAATTATGGCTTTTGTTTCATTATTGAAGGACAAAAAAGGTCTATCATTTGACAGGTCTTTTTCCGTCCGCATAGAATTGTCCATCTATACATGTACGTACGTAAATACGTACGTGTGTGCATGAATGTCTGTATTTGTCCAAGTTTCTAAAAGTCCTATTATATCAGCAAGAAAAGATAATCTATTTGCTGTGGGATCACATTTTGAACTCAACCAGAGACGTTCACGTCATATACTCCAAAATTCACCACAGGTTATAGTGGCTTCGACAAAGTTATATCTCAAAACTGTAAGGCCTTGGAGCTGACATGACTATTATTCTTTTAAAGTGCAAAATACCATGACATTATGATATAGCATAACATAGCCAAATGAACATGACTACAACGAAGTTAATCCCATTTTACCGACGAGGTATTATATATATATATATATATATATATATATATATATATATATATATATATATATATATATATATATATTCTGTATGTAATTTTGCCATAATTTACGGAAACAACGAACTTTCTTTTGTTCCTGCTGCTGCTATAATAATAATAATAATAATAATAATAATAATAATAATAATAATAATAATAATAATAATAATAATTATTATTATTATTATTATTATTATTATCTTGTTGTTGCTGTTGTTGTTGTTTTGGTGTCACGGAGTGACAGTCTTCATTTTTCCTTTCTTTCTGTTTATTTCTTTGTCCAACAGAAATTGAGCAACCGTCTAGAGATGGTGCAAAGGAAACCAAAGCATGGTTTCAAGAACGAACACGATGAATTAAAGAAATCTGTAACCAACAAAACAGAGAAACAATGGAAAAAGTTGGAGGAGGATGCTTCATTTACTGTGGAGAAAATTCAAGACCGGCAATCTATCCATACCGATGACATAGACACAGGCGATACAATGCTGACAAACCGAACACACAGTCCAGCTACAAAAACGAAGACGCCTATTGGCGATTGTTATGACCATGTGGTTGTGCAATCTAAACTAAATTCGGAAAACAAAACAATATTTAAAGTTGTCTTGAATTCTAGACCTGTGGGAAAAGTGACCGACCACAAGACTGTTTATAATACAAAAGTTCCTAACATTTCACTGGGATTAAACACTTGTTCGGGGGATCATCAAGCAACAAACGTTCTCATTTCCAATACAGAGTCAATAGAAGAGGAAGACTACTTAGTACCAATTCCTCCAATAGATATGCTAACAAAGCAAGCAAGAAAAAGCTTCTATTCTTTCTCCGTCATGCAGATTGTGCATTGTTTTAGGTCCTGTAGACTTGATACCCTGGCCAATATTTGTGAAACGGAGAAGCTAGATGGTTCATTTTTCCAAAATGAAACAGAAGAAATTATGTCACAATTACTTTCTAAGGAACCTTTCAATTTAAATGCTTTACAAATACTCAAGGTCAAGAAAATCATCGATGGATGGAGGCCTAAATTAGATAAGTTTGGTGGCGTATCTGCATTTACCTAGTGTGATTACCACATTCAGCATTTAAGAAATATATACGCCACAATTACGTCTTTGCTTGACACAGAACATGTGCATATGCAGCGCAATGACCATTAATCTAAAGTATTTTTGTCGAATCACTTCAACAGTGAACAACCTTGATTGTTATTAAGTTTACTCGAAGTTGTAAAAGTACCTAAATGTAATGCACTAACACCAACATTTATAAATTATACATTCAGGGTGTGCTTTATACGACAATTTGCATTTCGTGTTTTTCAACTATAACATTGTTCACACCCAAACATATGGAATATACAACGCTGGATTCTGATAGTTATCTACAATGTCTCTACATACACTTGAGCTAAAAATGTATTCAAAAAGGTAGATGTTTTAGACAAATCTTCTAAGAGCGAAGGCCTAAAAAGATACAATTTAATGAAAGAAAAGAGGTTCACAATAGGAACTTTAAGGTTTTGCTGGAAAAGAAAATATTGAATATACTTTATCAACAAATTCAGAAAAATAAGCATATATTGCGGAAACGTTTAACAGAACACTAAAACCAGAATGTGGAACTATGTCACTCAAAACGAAATCAGCAAATGCATTAACGTCATCAGATCTACTTGATGGTTATTATAATGCTCATCAAATATAAAAAGGTATGACATCGGTTGAAGAAATAAGGAGAAATATAGACCAAAAGCATTGATTAACCTATTCAGTTATTTGACAACCCGCACATCTGGAACACCTGAATTTAAAATAAGTAAAGGAATTTCAAACTACTTAATAATTTGTTTGGTTGTTTGCTTGGTGAGTTTTGCTGTTTTTTAATAATGGCTACTTTTCGTACTTTACTTTACACATAGTTCGTACCGCACAAGTCAAATTAGGCGATCCAGTTCTTTACAAGCTGAAAGACTTCAACGGAGAGGCTGTAGAGCTACAAACAAGAGTTATCAGTACGGAGAAGCTAAATGACACATGCAAACTTGAAAATATTTAAAAGTCTAATGGTTGAACACTAAAAAGGTACGTGATACTAAACAGGAAAAGCTGTGATGAATGGTTTATCATTAGGTAACGAACTGAAATTAGCATGCCTTGAAATAAACGATTTATCAAAAACACCCCTCTTCAAAAGGTTAATATGTACCAAAAGTACACCTCTCAATCAGAGATGATGTTTGCAAAGAAGATGATTGTTGAAGAGTACATATATAGAAGTATAATAGAGGATAAGAACTTTGCATTTTTGAAGGTAAAGAGGGTTTATAGAATGTAAAAAATTGCGAACGTATGGTGCAATAGAACATAAGAAGCTAAAGATCTGTGATCTGTAAACAATCAGAACGACAATAGAAAGTACATTAGAAACAATCACAGGTAAGAAACAAAATGGTACATATGAAAAACGAGATACGGCCACTGTAATGTACATATGTTTTCTGATGGTAAGAAAAAAACTATTTTACGGTAAAAGTGAAAAGAGATAATATTCAAAACTATGAAATTGATTCCGTCCACATGATAGTCAAACAAAAAAACTCAGATACAGTGTTAAAGACTACAATCTAGTCTTCTTGATTAATAAACAATAAAGAATATCATATGAATGGTGAATGCAATCACTTGTCATTTAAACTTCCTTTAAATTTCATTAAAAGAACATATAGCAATTACACAAGAGATAATGCATTTTCGCTTGATGAATTATTTGCCATGTACAATTATAGCACATACATAAAGATTTCTTTTAGAAAAAAATTCCAACCAAAATAACCTAAATCAGTTGATTTGGGAAACGTTCCTACACTACATGGATTCAGTAAAAAATAGTGCATCGCTTTACCGTATTTAAATAAACAAATTCTGAGGATACGTATTTTTCGGAAATTCATTTCATCTAGCAGTAATTGAAATTAAGGTACACAAATAAATAAGACAATCAGTATTGGAGATACAATCTTTGATGAAGGTTAGGCGTTCCAGTGTGACCGATACAAATTGCACCGGAGTCATGCTCGATTGCAAAATATTACAAATCCAAAAGAGAAAAAACTGATAAGGGGCATAAGAAACAAAATAGAAAAAAAAAACCCAACAGATTTAACAAGTGTATAAAATTAACGAGATTAAAATTAGAGAGATAAAATTAAAAAAAAAACAAAAAAAAACAAAAAAAACAAAACAACATAATTGCCGATATAAGTGGAAAAATATTACGTACAGAGTCAATGTATTTCCATAAGAAAAGCACATTTCACACCAAATTCCTCAGGGTTCAAATTAATACTTTTGCAGAACTAACTCATGTAGTGCAATTCAATTTAATGTTATAAATTGGTTAAATCATCTTGACTAAGTTAACATAACAAACATAGTAGGCGAGACAAAATTTTATTACGCTGAAACGCAGTCTCATGCAAGCATTTTAACATTTTTGATATTACCCTTTACAATTTACAATTGACTATAAAAGTATACAGAGCAAAACGAGACATGAACGTTTGGCAGTCACTGGTCGTAGAATTTCTACTGCACCTAACAGATAGTGAAACACATGAAATTTAATCAAAGAGTTCGGAAGCTAGTTAATCTTTTTTGTTATTTACCTATTAATAATGCACTCAAACCCCTCAACAATAATATAAATATGAAACAATTTAATTTTATCTGTTATAATTTTAAAAATCCAACAAATCATGACTGGAGATATTTTAAGAGAAGAAACACAGTCTGTTTCTACTCTCACAGACAGTTGATGGAGCTGCTAATATTAGGAGAGAAGGGTTCTCGTGCATCCGAAAATATAATGAAAAATTTCAGCAATATATAATTGATTCGTGAGTGAAATTAGATTGTGCTGTTGGTGTGACTGTTTTATATGCTTGAATGATATGGTAATGAGAATGGGTTGTTCAGTCTGATACAGCAACAGTTGACAGAATTCTAATGACTCGTTTCAACTTGTATTAAAATCCCTGCCGTTAATACCGATGTTGAAAAGTACTGTATTCCAAAGGCTGTAAGCAATTTGTAGCAGTACGACAGGAAATTGTTGGAACAAATTGAAGAAAAAGAGAATAAATCACTCTAAGTTTCCTTTACTTTGTATTTCTAGCCAAAACCAGATTTAATTTTTTATCCCCTTCGCTATAAACCAATAATGTGTATTGTGTACAGTGGTTTTAAAATAACAGCTATCTTTACATAAAATGCATTTATAAATAATAAGAAATAAACATTATTTATAAGGTTACTAAAATATAAATCTAGACATAGTGATATAAGAATAGAACAGTGATGCAATGCACAAGTTCAAAATCATGATTTGGAACAAAGCACTGAAACAGTGACGCAATGCTCAAATTAAAACAATGAGAGGATTTCGATTTGAAATGGCTTCTGACCACATTTTTTACTTCCGTGTTTATATAACCAATTACATTATGCATTTGTTATTATAACTAACTGATCTTTGTAACTTCCTGTACATACAAACTCACCTCAGTGAATGAAAACCTAAAGCCAGTAACAAAAAAGTACTTGACATGCAATTGCAGAGCAAGTAATTTTAATAATCTATACAGTTTTGTAAACTTTGAAGTCTACTGTTTTATTATCAATGTAGCTTGTAAGATTTTATAACAAGTCAAAAGTGAAACACATCATTAAACTTTGTACTAACCTTTACAGAATATCTGCCAGACTTTAGTTAACCTCGACAGAAGCTAACCTTTACAGGCTCGTCAGACCAACATTTTGTGGCAAAATCTAGTCCAACTCTTTTATTTGCATGTCATACATGTTTCAACTTCACTCTGCAAATCCTGAATAATATTTGTCCCAAACTATGAATTTGACAATACCTATTATAAACTGTGTACGTCTATATCGACCAATTATATGAATTTTTCAAAGCAGTAAAAAGTTAATTATAGAACAAGACATTTTCTATCTGAAAATAAGTTTGAAATAGAATATATTAATAAATTAAATTTCATAGATTTAAAAAATGCAAAATTAAATTTTTCATTGATTTTTATGGATTTAAATTTTTCCAAAAAAACAATTGTTAAACCTATACATTACATTTTCACACTTACATAAATTATACAGCCCAGCTTACTTTTACATGGCAGAATTAAGCAGTCAATTACTTTTAAGACAAGTAGTAGCTTGAGTCTGTGTAACTTACAGCAATAGGTCCATGGGTAGCGAAACACAAATACCTCTTGATCTCTGTACAGGTGCACACGTTAATGAAAGAGTGACAAGGGCTAACCTTCGGGTTTCTTGTGACAAGCATTCTGTTTTATAACGAAATTACAATGCCAACAACATTAAAAGGTGGCCCTATGAGGGCCCTCTCTGAGTGGCAGTAATTATCTTTGTGATGAATGCCTTAGCAATATGTTTGAAGAACTATGCATTAATCTTGGTGTCGCTTGCTGGGTACATTGGACATGTCCTGTTTAGAACATTCCAGCAACACTGTAGAGCATACGTGCAAACCCAACACGTTCCCAATAGCAGGCAAGACCTGAAAAGTGAAAATCTTTCTGTAATCTCAAAACCTCTAAGATTCATGTATAAAATATTAAATGTACAACCAGAGGAAATACAACATTTGCATAGTGACTCAGAAATGTGAAACAAGGAAAATTATATTATAGTGACTATTCATCCACGGAATGTATAAGGGGTTTATTGATTAGAGTATCTTTAACCATTTCCATGATCAACAAGTAATGAGGAGCACCTGCTGTCATAAACTTTGTGATGGATGAGAATGGGTGATTTAATCATTTGGGGAACTTTGAGTACATAACATTAAACATAGAGTTTGAAGCTAACAAGTATTACTTTACTAAAGCTAATTCAATATGGACCTTACGTTTCTGGACATTTAACACGTGCACAGCCTAATCAAAGCCTGTAAGATTATATACAAGTACAATGTAAATTAAAGAGTATCAGTCAATAATTATAAGTAAAACGGTTAATGCCAATATGTTACCAAGTTTTGCCACAGAGCTCGCACTGTGGCAATCAATGTCCTAATCAAAACAATAATATATGGGCATGCATTATACGTAAGTCATGCTTTGTGCTATTCTTTTTCTTATCTGCGTTGTTAAAACATATATGTGGTACTAAATTGATACTGTACATGGAGGGGTACATTTAATACTTTACATGGAAGGGTCCATTTAATACGGTACGTGGAGGGGTGCATTTAAATACCGTTTACATATATTTATTTTCTCTTATCTCAGTCTAAGATATTTACAAATGCTCAGCAGACAGACGCCAAGGTCTGTACTATGCATTCTTCATCGTCATCCTCTAATTAGGACATGTAATAGTTACAAGCAATGTTGTCAGATATTTGCTACAAGCATGTCACACCATCATCATCACAGAATTTAACTTAACTGCTTGAATTTGTACCAAAAAAACCCAAAATAAAATAAACAGTGTAAATGACTGGCAGACACACAAATACATTGAATGACATTTCAGTGGATTGTCAATATAAACCCCCACTCCAGCTTGTGAAGGAAAGAATATTGAAAATGAGGCTGTGAGAAAAAGAGGAGGAATCTCAAATGTCTCACTTAACTTCATACTAATTCAATTAAAATGATACTAAGTTGTAAATATATCAAACTTGAAGTTTTGTTCTTTAATTCAATAAAAAAATTTAAATTTAAATTTTATTTCCTCTAAAAATATCAAGTTATGAATTACTGTACTTGAATTACTTAAGCAAGAAGTTTGAGAGTTTTTCGGTTTGTGGTTTCAGTAGCGTCCTAAGAAATAGACATTTAAGAGCACTCGTTTCCCTTTTTGAAGAACCCCAATATACAGGCCTCAGACCACTATTAGGCAATTCGCGCGAGAGCTCGAAAAAAACCCAAAAGATTCCAAGCGGTAAGAGAAATGCAAATATACGTACAGTATTGGGACTCGTACATGAGATAGGGCTGATTGTGAGACAACTTTCCCCAGATGAACAACGGCTGGTTGCAACAGCAACTGTAAATCAACTCAAACATTCCGTGCGAGAACGTAGATAGGCGCCGACGTACATGTGCTAGTAGGACTCGCACAAGAGCCGTCCCAGATTCTGAGGCAACTTCGTGTACAGCAACACAGTTATATATGAAGGTTCATCCACGAGGTTGCTGATGGGAAAAAAACGCTGCCCTCCGTATCACAGCTGTCATTGCCACTGAAACTGCTGCAAAAGAGCGCGAAGAGTCCAAATACACCAACACAGATGTGAAAGTTGAAATTCATATTTCCCCATATAAACCTCTTCGCGGATCGAGTTACATGCCAACACCAGGGTGTATTTTACTTCGAACAGTCATCACTGTGAAAAGAAATAGTGTTCACCAGTGTTTTCAATGGGCAATTTTATCCGCGCTTTATCCTGCGAGCGATAATATGGACGAGCCTAGAAAATACAGGTTGGTTAGAAGTGTATGTGCATGTTACACCTGCGCGCGATGAGTCTGGACATGGTCTACCTCCCGACCAATTATACTACGAGATTGCATTATTAATAGAAGAACTGTGATCTACCCTCAGAGCAAACAACGCGATAACAAAAAAATTGAAGAGAAACAACAGCTGCGAGATGAAATCAGCAAGAAAACCATTTTACATGACGATATATAAACGCGCATGTGTTGTACAGATGCTTCCCGATCAGGTCACTAGCAGAAGATGGACAACCTGGCAGTTTCTCCTATATGCGATCATCAAAATTTACCATTTTAAACAAGGCACACTGAAGCAAAGTCAAATTATAATCACAAATACAGATGCTAACAGAAAGCTTGATTTGAGTTCTGTTTATGTATGTAATTTTCCTAAAAGTATCTTGAGATTCAACGAATTAATTTCAACTTCCAAACACCATATAAAGTCAATGGTAAATCCGCCCGCTGACCACAAATATGGCGGCTGATGACGTCGTTCGGGAACTTGTCGTTGCTATGGCAGAATTGCAACTACGGCAACTATCATCGGCACACCAATCGGAATCGTTGTAGTAGCCATGTCGACAGTAGCAGGTGTGGCTGGCGACGCTGGTAAAATAATTTCGTTGCGTTTACATTCGTGAATATATGTTTATTCGGAAATTCTCACGGCCGCAAAAGAAGTAAATTCAGCACAACTGTCATGCTGTACTCAGTGGACATCAAGATAAAACGATTACATTGTCTGAGTTCGAGACGGACCTGGTTGAAATGGGAAGCCACCATCGTATCCACGCACAGGTAAAGTCATCTGGTAAAACATTCACGGAAAGCTCCGCTTCCCCAACATAGTAATTTCCTTTTCTAAACGTTGAAAAAGTATATAACACACAAAGAAATTACCGCGGAAATACAAAAGCTGCATGGTTCCATTCCTGCAAAAGAAGTCCAAAAGTATATGCAATCAGTTCAATCAATATATACCAAATACAGAATGCTCTCAAATGTTGCTCAGATGTAATAGCGTCTGGTATCAATCAAAAAGATCTGAAGCCTATAATTATAGTATTAAGTGCTGGACTCTATGGTCTTCAACTAAGAACTGAAAATGTGAAAATCAACAAGTTTTGTAAAATTGGATAAAACATTTATTTCCTTAAATTAGAAAATGAAAAAATAAAAAATTACTGTATGGTGAATGAGATCGTATACAGTCAAAAAATTTCTATCACAAGTCCAAAAGTATCGAGTGATCCATATGAATTTCAGTGGTAATGCAAATGAAGTTCACTTAATCGTGCTGATGTGCCAATAGTCTTAATGTATCACAGTGATATAATCCAAAATGTCCTTTAATGACTTCACAGTAATTCAATACAGCTGCTAAATCCGAAAATTCTAAGCACTTTGTAATTCCAATGAATAATTGAAATTAAAAAAATCCACTCAAATGAACACAACCTTTTGTCTCCTCTAAGGTTGGTGTTTATTCTAGGAATAATTAATTTTCAGCCAATTATTCCTTATATGAAAAATTTAGACGCAATACAGAAAGAAGAATGAGGCTCAACTAAATCATTTCGAAATCTTTGTCAAAAAGGTCAATTACTTTAGCAACTACCCAATCAGGAATTAGGCCAGCCTGGGTTTTTCCGATAAACCGTGACCTGAACCGAATTCATAAACATGTTTACATCACTATAAGTACATCTTGAAGATCATTTTATAGCCTTTAAATAAGCTCTTAATACTTGAAACGATTTCATCAGTGTCTAGACGCTATGTCATAAAACTAATGGGGTTTATATAGTATTTTATAGCTCTATGTTTAGATCATAAATCTTATCATCAGCATCATCATCATCATCATCATCAAAAAATCCCTTAACCCAAGAGATCGTTGGGGCACCACAGTTGACTTTACAACCAAGTCTCTCCCTCTTTCCCTGTTCTCTACTGCCCTTTGGGAATCTCCAAATCGCATGCCTGTCCACTCCTTAATGTTGTCTTCCCACCTCTTTTTCTGTCTGCCTCTTCTTCTGCACCCTCGCACTGTGCCTTGTAGGATTGTTTTTGCCAGTCCAGATGATCTTGAGACATGACCGTACCACTTCAGTTTGCGCTTTTTTTACAGTGGTCACGAGGTCTTCGTAGGATCCGATAGCTCGTTGGATCCTGTTGTGGACTTCTTCGTTGATTACATGGTCAATGTATGAGATGTCCAAGATCTTGCGGTAGCATCTCATTTGGAAGGTTTGAATCCTTCTTTGTATATCTGATGCGAGCGTCCATGTTTCACAAGCATACAGAAAGATGGATATGACAATCGAGCGCATCAACCTTATTCTGCTGATGCTGATGGTATTTCTCGCAAGGAGTCTGACATTGAAGATTTGTTCTGTGGTGCTCCTTCCAGCTCGGAAGCCTGCCTGCTCAATTTTATACTGTCTGCCTTCCATGGTGTTAGAAATAATACCGTAGGAGGCTCGTGACACACACACAAACTACATTCATGTTTTTTTTCTTAAATGCTTATATATTTTAGCCTTTACAACACGAGTGTAATAATTTAAATTCTTCTCTTGTATTGTCTTGTCTTGTCATGTCATGTCATGCGCCAGCATAGATTAGGACTGACATTAGGCTAATCTGAAGCCTTTGCACTATAAAAAGATCCAGCTGTTAGGTAGAATTATTAACAAATGAATTCATGCACGTAAGCCATTTAAGTAAATATATTTCTTTACATTTTATGTAGTCCGGATTCATGCTACTTATTTGTATGCATGATTAATAGGACATTTTTTGTTTGTTTTTTAAATTAAATACCAGGGCATTATAAATCAGACATGTGGTATCACGCTCTGCTGCTGTTCCCTATACTAAAAATCAGATTCACTCAACTGATTTTAAATGGAGAAAAATGATTACATACATGCATTTAAGTAACCATGACTGCAATGGCTACTTGAACTGTGTGGCAATAGCTTAACCAAGATGGGACCAAACCCACTCAATCTCAGCCCTTTAATATATGATCTCTCTCTCTCTCTCTCTCTCTCTCTCTCTCTCTCTCTCTCTCTCTCTCTCTCACGTTACATAAACGTACTGAAAAAACATTGTTTCACATTGGAGAAAAATCTCAATAAAATGAAACCTATAAAAACTGAACTTTTCTTGGATATCAAGGGTTTTCGGTTTTGAGGCGTTTTACTTCACACACACACACACACACACACACACACACACACACAAACATCCCTATGCGAAGAATGCAGTTATATATATATATATA
>JAECUM010007846.1:0-99009 GCA_016617855.1 Megalonaias nervosa | reverse complement strand
TAAAATATCTCGTATGGATCTGTTTCTACGATCTACATGTGTATGTGTGTCTTAGGATTTTTAACGTAGCTTTAACAATTTAATGATGTCCACAATGTAGCAGTTTATAATGATGTCTAGCACTAGGGCATCATGCCGCAGAAATGTAACATCATGTCCCATCCAGTCACTTCATCCTGATACCAGTCCGACCAGTCATAACACCAACCTCTTAATGCTGATCGCCAAGCGAGGCAGCTGTTAGTACCATTTTTATAAGACTTTGGTATGACTTGGTCGGGTGTGAACACGCGACCTCCCAAATCCGATGCAGGTGTTCGAACCTGAGGTCACAGGAGTGGTTTTAAGATCTACATAAAATGGGCATTGCAAAACAAAGTGACATTCGTCCTCTATTTGGCTTTATTTCACGTAACATAGGTATAAGATGATTTGAGGATGCCATTATGCCGTACTTCCTCTATACCTAAATTAAGAGCGGAACAAAGGAGTCTATTTTATGCATTTTGTAGATGTGCAGTCAAATTAATGGTCGTATGAAAGTGAACGGTAACATTATCATAACATTTACTATAGTGATATGTCAGACTTATTCACGGCTGAATTCCAACCCTGTATTAAATTGTCTTCAAGACCTTGTCTGAAATTCAACAAAAATACTTTTTCATCTCCTACATCACGTGCCAACCAACTACAGCTAAATCTATATATGAATAACATTTCTTTAACTTTCGAAACACATATAAACTTTATCCCACTCGTTCATTTCTTTCAGCATAATATATCATTGTCTTGGATATCAATTATCACCCATACTAATCAACCTAATCCAATAATTAATACATTTACAATAACAATTAAAACAAAGAGGTAGTCTTCCATATTCTCCTCATGATAGAAGGGAGTATGTATGTCTCGGAAGGTTTAGAAGTCTTGTATAGAATTTCTCATGTACTTTATCAATTGTATAATACCACTTTTTGTTACTCCTCTTAAATCCACCATTTCTGAATACACTACTTTTAGTTTTATATAAATTAACACCTTCCACTGTTTGCACAAAATTCTCTACAATATTAATTTTTCATTGTAAAGAGCCGATTGTGTCAGCACAGTTTGCAACGTCATCAGCATAAAGGAGCGCAACAATGTCAAATATTTCTTGTGCAATAAAGATTCGATACCGGATGCCTGTCGAGGGAAAAAGCGTGGTTTTTTTCACAGCTGAGAAAAATCTGCAAATTTGATTTGAAAAATGGGAATCTCTACAAAAGTTTGGAGATGTAAGATAGGCAGTTTCATACAACCAGACACGAGGAATCAGAGAGTGCAAGGTTGGAAAGTTTCTGGGAGTCACGTAAGTTGCATAAGAAGACTCTTGTCAGAACTCATAATGGTGGGTATCGAGCCAAACCCTGGCCCCTGACACATTGCTCCGAAACAAAGAACATGCAAAGAACCCTCTCAAGCAAGGTTGTCGGTCAACACAGATCGTGGTTTAGCATTAAATGCTGGTAGGGATCCCGGAGGTAGTAATTTTTGAGCATAGCGAGATTAATGTTATGGTCGTTTTATCTGATATACAGCAAGAACTCAAGTCACTCAGCCGTGGCTATGCGAGCTTGAATGGCAAATGTAACAATGTTTATTTAGTCAGATAAGGGAAGAATATCAATGCCTGCGGATAGATCATCAGACTTTGCAGCGCGGTTTTCAAACGCTTGAAAACTGCAGTGACCATTAGGAATCTCATTCCTGATGGAATAACCTTATAGTCTATGGATTTGATGAACCGAATGAGCACGAAAGCTGGGAACAGTGCGAGGAGAAAATCAAAGGATACATGGGGACGTTTTCATATGAATACTGATCAAGTACAGATAGATCGTGCACATAGGATTGGAAGTGATACCAACTCACGACCAATAATTGCCAAATTTGCACTTTCTAGATAAACAAAATGCGCAGTCAATCCTTAAGAAAAATCAGAAAGAAAAAGTTACAAACGTATCAAATCCCCATCCCGTCACCGAAGACTACGCTTAGAAAGTGAGAGATGATAGGAAGGCGTTGGTACAATGCATGATAAAAGCTAGAAACGACAGTAGTGAATGGGGGCACCCTAGAGACAATGGGACCTTAATGCTAAATTTGGTCGTTTGTACTCTGGGGACAAGATTTCTGGGGACAAATTATCACCCTGGGACACTCTGGGGGCAATGGGAATTTTGTACAGTGACTATTACACCCTGGGACACTCTGGGGACAATGGGAATTTTGTATAGCGACTTGTACACCCTGGGACTGTATAGGGACAATGGGAATTTTGTATAGCGACAATAGGAACATTACAACAATTTTTGTTAGGCAAAGTGAGAATAAATATCTTTTCGAGACAGTGGAGTGGCCCTGAAAAGGGCCTTTAGGTTTTGCTTCTATTGTCTCCAGTTCTTCCACCAGCTTCTTAATTTTCCAATGATTCCTTTCTTCGTCTTTTTCTTTTCTTCGTCTGGAATCCAGTCAGGATGTCCCATCTCTCTAAACTTTTCCTGTACCTTCATCCAGTTTTGATTTAGTCTTTCAAAGTCCTCTTTTCTCTTTCTGTTTTCCTTCTCCTTTCTTTCTTTTGCCCAGATGTCTTTGATTTTCGTTACCTCCTCTTTCATCACTTTTCTCATTAGGTCTTCAGATTTCCTTAATTTCTCTAATCCCTACAGGACGAAAGACCACTCCGTAAAATTGGCTTGCTCTTCTAAAAAGCACCTCACTTGGATGACATTATCAAGTGCGTCCTTCAATGTCCCCACTCTCACATATTTACGATGGATGAAGCCTCTTAACTTCTCCACCTCCTCTTCTATCATCCCTGTCACCTTGTCCCTGGCTACTTTCAGGCTAGTGACTTGACTGGTCACAAAGTCTTTGCTGTCTGGATAGTTCCATTCCCGTTCTAGCCTCTCCACCACGTAGGCTGCATCCATCATCCAAAAATAACTGTCTCTTAAGTCGTTAAACAATTCTATCTTGTGTTGACTAGTCAACGCGGGTAGCCAGACTGACGAGCGTTCCTCGTTATATACGTCAAGCACGGACGTGAACGAAAACATCCCTTACACTCATTTCACATATTATCTACTATCCACACAAACGAAGTAAGAGAAGAAAAAACACCAATATACTATCCACACAAACGTACGAGAACGCATAAAACACACACATATCCTATCCACACAAACGGACGTGAATGCATAAAACATACCACATATTCTATCCACACAAACGTACGAGAACGCATAAAACACCCATATATGCTATCCACATAAACGAAGGAAGAGAAGAAACACACACACACGCACACACACACAGACACACACACACACACACACACACACACACACACACAACAGTAAAGGAGTGAGTGTTTATAGTCACACTATTCTACATTCACACAAATTGGCAACTTGAATAGTCTCTCTTTTCTAGAGATTTGGTTAGCCCTGAGAAGGGCTGTTTTTTTCTTGGAGCTCCAAATGCACTTGGCTAATGGTTGCACCTACCAGGTCTGGCCCCACATACGCATCGTCGGCTCCAGTCATTCTCCCAATTGATGCGTATGGTTGGGAGCGCAGAGGGAGCTTGAGTGGCTTCACTATCCCAGTTTTTAGTCTGAGGGATAGTGAAGACTTGTTCCCTCTGTCTTCTCCTATGCGAGACCCGGGGATGATTTTGCTGAAGCTGCGACTCACACTCTTACCGCTGTCTCTCCAACTCCTCCAAGGTCTCTTGCTCCCAGTTTCCTATCTATAGAACAGCGGCTCTTGGTAGAGGTTGTGGCTGACGTTGTTGTTGATCTTGTGGATGTGGTTGAGGAGGCCGTAATGGTTGTGCAGGTGTCCTCACCTCAGGTTTGACCTCAAACTGAGGTCTCATTATGAGGGGAGGTAGGATCCCTCTTTTCTTTTCTTTCTCTTCTTCCTTCTTCTTTTCTCTCTCCTCTTCTTTTAACCTGGCTTACTCCTGTACCGCCTCCATAATCAGCTCATCCAGGAGACGCCTAGCATGCTCCAGGTGCATCTGGAGTTCCAACAGTTTTTGTAGTCTGCTCATCTTCTTTTTAAGTTGACAGGTCAACAATGGTAGCCAGACTGACGAGTGCTTTGCTTTATATTCTTGAAGCACGAACGTGAAGGAAAACATCCCCTGTCATAACAACTTGCCATAACCAAAAACAAAACATTAAACGCGCGGACCTAAAAGAAACACTCACGTTGACTTTTTACTTACAAACACAGACATGCACGATTCGACAAGACATACAAACAAAGTGCTTATAGACACACTTCTATTTTTTTTAAACATACAAACACACAAATTTGTTTTGGCAATTGAATTAGTATGTCTTTTCGAGAGTATTGGGGTAGCCCTGAAAAGGGCTGGTTTTTTTGTTGACGGGGACTGATGTCAATCTTTTTTTACTGTCTAAGATTGCGTCCCTTCTGGCAGCAGGCTCTCCTATACGATACGGCCTGCTTCTGCGGAAAGAGATGGAGAACTCTTTGGTGTCTACACGGCAGTCGACAAAACCTCTGTCTGGTTCTTGCTGCTGCTGTTGCTGCTATTGTTGTTGCTGCTGTTCTCTCTGCTTCTGAAGTCTGTACTTCTCTGTCCATTCTTCTTGTTCTTTCTTGATTTCCTCTCTAAAGACCTCTTCTATCAGGTCTTGGGCTATGGATAACATCCTGACATTCTCTATCTCTTCAGGCTTTGGTATCAGGTTTAGCCTGACACGATGTAAATTGACGTAAGCTTCGTTCAGCTTGGCTAGTCTGGAAGGCATGTTGATAGGTAGACGAGTCAATCATGGATGGCCAGACTGGTGACCAACCCGCTTTATATGGTTCAAACGTGGACGCGATAGAAAGCATCCCTACTCGGTTTAAGTGTCGGAACGTTATGATAGCGAATGTCATGGTGAGGGATAGAGAGAAATCAAAGAGCATATATTCACAGTCTTTTTTTAAAAAACAAGCGACAGACACATTTTTTCCAAAACACAACAATTTTTTATTCAACAAACAACTAACAAGTAACAATTAACAAGTAACATAAATATCAAACGAATTATTTTTGACAAGGTTGTCAACGTTGTGAAATCATGTGAGATTTCCATTGATGGAAGTCATGAGGCCATTGATGTACACTACGTTTCCTAGCTAAAGACAAAAGATAGCCATAATGGTCACAAAACCATCGATCTACTTTCTCATCGTTTCTAGAAGAGTGACGATCAAATAAGTCAGTAAATGTTCTAAAGGATATCCAAGACTACGATGATGAAGAAAATACACACAATATTGTCCACACACCATGGAATATGTGCCTTTTAATTTCACATTATTGTATCGTGTCGTCTGGGCATTTCTTCTCATAAAGTCAATGATGTCGTCTTCCAAAGGGGGTAATCCATACGAATCAAAATATTCCACACAATCCTCTTGAGGGAAGTAGACGGCAACCCAGTGAGTTCCTGGGAGATGACTGTCGTCCGTGTTGATGACATAAGCTTGATGGTCATGAGGTTTGCGATGAGGTAGTTCATCTTTAGCGCACACGACAGAATTCCAAGAAGCAGTATACGAACTATTGTTCAAAAGGTAAAAAAGTTCCCACGTATCCATTTTTTTGTTGTGTTTTTTTTTTTTTGACAGGTAATGCTAAGTCATCAATTCAATTCAGACTTTTTGTTTGAAACGCTCTGTCAAGTAGCCGTTTCTTCGCCTTCTCTTCCAGCTCTGGGCTAAGAGAGATTCGATGCGATAGGTCTCTAGAGTAGTCAATGGTGGACAGGAATGATCACGCAAGCCTTTATACCACTCATGCAACACTGCTTCTTCCGAGATGAGACTCCAAGCTTCGTCCAGATACTCGTCCAATTTTTCTTCTTGACTCATCATCAAACATTTATCGTGTTGAATTTGACTGGGATGATCGTTTTGACATCCTCTTACTCAATTCCGTAATTTTATCTGCCAGGTATTTAGCAAAACAGGACACTAAATGTTGTTCTTGTTCTGGCCATCTGGACGTGACTACTACCTAGTCCTCTTTGTCTTGGTCTTGGGGTTCTGTTTTCACGCTATCCTCCCATTCCATGTCCAAAGATTCTCTATCGTTCAATGAGGGTCTTCCATTGTGTCTAATAGTCTAGAATGACTTCTTTCAAACTGTTGATTTCGATGGTATTATCGAATTCGGCATACAAGATGACGTTGACCGTCTCTGTGAGAGCTTCTGCAAATTGAAGTTCCACACGCAGTTGACCGGATTTTATAGGGTGGAAATGTCCCTCGTCGCTGCCTTGGTCTGGAGTGAAATCAAAGGCCCACAAAGTGTAACCTTCTACATAAACTTCGTACGAAATTCCGTAACTGGTGTTGGTTCCTAGTTGTCCGGTAGCTTCGTACAGGGACAAGTACGATCTCAAGTAATTCTTCTGGGCAAAGTTAGGTTCGAAGGGTTTCGTACACAAGGTCTTGCCATCGCAATGACTTCGATCTTGGACACTCTGTAGTGCTTAAACTGGAAAGGATTTTGATCGTGAGCTCCGTTGAGGGCTGCATTACTGACGATGCCAACGATTAAACGTTTGTGTAACTGTCCTTGGAACAGATGATCTTCGATAATGGATCGGAGTCCAGCATCAATGGTGAATGTTTTCACTTCTACACGTCGTATCGGATACTTGGCGGTCGATCTGCTCAATGTGTGACTGATGTCGTTTCCCGCTTTAGGAAAGACTTCTACGCGACACACGTAAAGTCTGGCTTCTTGGATGATGGTTTTGTACTCGTTGGCATGAGCCATCAAATGGAAAGCGACACTGATGCGATTGAATTTCAGGAGAATATCCAATATCCACTCCGTTGAGCAAATACTTGTCTTGCAATCACATGTCCAAATGCAAGCGATCCATTAGTTCTAAACTACAACCTTGCACGATTTTCTCTCGACGGTCGCTAAAACCCACATTGTGAGGATTGTCATCGACTGTCAGGGCTGTGTCGTCAAACGTGTCTTCACCTGTGGTGTCAGGTTTCCATACCACGCAAGCATTCAGATGAGTGTTATTGGCCTCTTTTCCGTAAGTCAAGAGATTTTCTAGGTACGCTAGGTAAGGGTAAGTATCCATGCTACTGCTGACCAGTTTGTTATTCAAGTACAAATCCACTTCGCTGAACAAGGAATGCATGAAATTGTTGACGGGAGCTACTCTAGCATCGGCTCCCGGATTGGTGTTGTCCGTTGTGATCACTGTCAGTTTCAGGTACAAGTAACTGCTATTCAGATCGAGATAATCTTCAGGCTGTCCTTTGATTTCAAACTCGATGGGAGCTGCATCCGTCAAAGAGGAGACGGGATGAAATTCGACCCATTGGGATTCTTGCATCGTCATCATGGTGGGTGGCATGGCAAACAGACCCAGTTCCGACTTGGAACAAGCGCAAGACTCTCGGTGCATCATTTTCTCTAATTTAATAATCAAAAACGTCTAAGTCTCGGATGGTTTTTCTTTTCTTAGACTTTCTAGCTCTAGGGGTGTGAAGTCCTCTCAAGGGGTGTCTTCGTCGTCTTTTTCTGCCTTGTCCTTGATGTGGCGTCAGGGAAGCAGGAATGCCTGACTCGGCATCGCCCAGGGCATTTATAGGAGTTTCTCGTCGGCCCAAAATGTCTTTGCCCGTTTGAAGCAAAACATTTTTGCCTGCTCTCAAGAAAGCTTCTTTGGGGATTTGTTTGTCAATGATGACATTTTGGAGAAATTCTCTACCTTGCGTCAACGCGGCAACTTTCAAGGCGTGCAATCCCCATGTCACCATCTGTTTCAAAACGGGAGCCTCTGTACGAAAGGTTGATTTTAGCATATCACCTAAACCATGTCCTCGCTGTCGAGCGACTCCTTGGTACACAGGATACATGACTGACAAAAGGTTAGAGTAATCGTTTTCGAAAATGGATTTTCACTGTGACTTTCCCTTTGGTGAATGGAATATTTTGTCCCAGATCTCCTTTAATAGTAATGTTGACAGTGTCGAAATACGACTTACTGACGGGCAAATAGTGAGGATTTACAAATTCGCGGTGAACGTGATAGGTGTTTCCACCTTCCTCGTCAGCATTCGTGGCAGAAACAACTTTGAAAGGAATGACACGCAGTAACGTTACGGAGGTGTGTCCCACCACGTTGTACTCCGCCACATCGGAGTACACAAAAAATCAAATTCAGTCTTATGTTCATTTCTACAGGGAATTTAAAATATTTCCCAAAATCTGAGTTACCGGTCACGGCTGGTATTTCGTTTGCAATCTTGATCAACTTGGGGTCTCCACCCAAAATGTCATACAATTCAGGACAAAATGTAATGGCCAATACTTTGTCCTCTGAAAATTAGCTGAGTAGGCGACAAGATATTTTGTGATAATCGATCGTGACACTTTTTCTGGTTTTCTCCAAGACTTTACCAAACACGCTATTGAACCTGTCAGCAATAGCTTTCACCAAATGTTGACCACTAAAATAATAGCCTGAGAGAATTTTCAACCGATAAATGGTTCGTTTAGTTTTGGGGTCTTGTGATTTCATAGGGTCAGCTGCACTGCTACGTTCATCCAAGGCTTGTTGCACTTGCTCGTCATAAACTTCTACCGCAAAAGTGTTTTGATTTTCGACGATGTTTTTGATTTGTGTAGGGTGAATCAATTCCACCAAAGCCAATGGGCTTCGTGATCCAATTGAATGGCCTGAGGTAATTTGTCCGTGTAACAGCACAAAGTGTTATTGGGAAACACCTCCATGGAACTGTCACTGGGTAACGTTAAGTAAAATTGGTTGTTCATAATTCCAGAGTTCTAGTGTCCGAGGAGTCACTGGAAGGCAGAGGAGTGTCTAAAAGAGGATGGTTAGGGTGACTGTTGGAAGGGGTCTAATGTTGGACACAAGACTCCCGTTGTTGTTTCCGTTGGAAGAATATTTCAGAGACGGATTGGGAAGAAGCCAAAAATGCAACTGCTAAGTAAAATGGTCCACAATTGTTTGTCTCCTTGTTGCAAATTCAAATTGGCAATGGCAGCACTGATGACACAATACACCACAAAGATTTGGCAGAAAAAGACGATTTGCATTTTAGGCACACGTTCTCTACACCACACCCACAAGGGTTGCTTTTGTAGATCTTGCACAGAAGAACTGGGCGACGGAGTGGTCACTGCAGTAGCTGAGGCTGTGTTGAAGGGCATGATGGTCACTTCCTTTTATAGTCGATGAGTTGCGAAGCGTCGATCCAAGAGTCAAACCTGGGAGGATATCCTTTCCAACGTACTTTGACTTATTTGACACGTTTTTTCCTACTTTTCGGGTTCTTCAATCGAGTATGCTTTCAATCTCGTACACGTCGTCTTCTTTTTTGCTCACACGTTGTAACTCGGGCAAGTAAAACGTTCCTTTTAACACTTCTCCGTTCATGTCTTCTAATTTATAGACGGGAGGATGACGGCCACGCATTCGTTCAGTGACACGAAACAATTCGGTGGTCCAGTTGGGTAAGTAACCTTTGTCGAAAGTGCGTTTGGTTTTGCCAATGCGTACCCAATCTCCTGCTGCCAATACTCCACCTTTCTTGGGGACAGTTACCGTCGAGGACGGACCAAACAGACGCTCGAAGACGGTCATCTTGGGGGGCACGTCCGATGCTCCGATGGTAAGATTGGTTGTACGCTTGGACGAGGTGCGGTAAGACGTCGATGTACTTGAGAGTGTGTTGATGCGTAAAATATTTCTACATGCGTTCTTTCAAGGTGCGTTGAAAACGTTCCACGATGCTGGCTTTGGTTTCTGGATTCTCGGTGGTGAAAAAAGGAATGTCACGTTTCTTCAATTCTTTTTGGAAAGCTTGGTTTAGAAATTCGGTGCGTTTGTCGGTTTGCCATCGAGGAGGGTGATGACCACTTTGTTTCAACATAAGTTTGAGGGCTCGCACTAACTCACTGCTCGATTTGGAAGTCAATGGCACGACCCAAGCAAATTTGGAAAAGACGTCGATGACACAAAACAAATATTTGTAACCACGTTTGTAGGTGGCCAAATGAGAGACATCGGCTAAATCAGGTTGCCATTGATGATCGATGTCCTCCACTCGGGTGCTACTTCTGGAAAATTTTCGTCGAATGGGTTTGTGTAAGGTGTACGTGGCTTGTTCTTGTAACCATCGTTGCACGTGAGGTAAACGGATACTTTTCAGTCGAGTTTTGGCAGCACGGTACAATTTCTGAACTCCTCCGTAATCTGCGGGATGGGCTGGGTCGTAGTTAATGCTGGCTAACACCTTCTCCATGTTTTAATAAGTGATCCACTCTTCGCTGATGGTACTCTGAAGTGGTTTAGAAACGGCTTTACGTGTCCGATGTGCCAACGGAGTAGAAGTGGAAGGTAGTTTTGGTAGTGGTGGTGGTAATGGGATGGCTTTGGTCTTCTTTTATTTTTTCACTTCTGGTTTCCCTTCTTTCTTTTTCACTTCTGTCGAAGGTGGAGTGGATATCATCTTTTTAACCCAAGCTTTAAGTTCTTCTCGTTGTGGTGTAGGGGAAGGGGTCAACACGGACGCTGCAATCTTACTAGGGATGGGAGCTGCTGACGGTGTTTGAAAGACTTCTCGTGCCTCTTCTTCGTCGGGCAACCGTGGGGCTGCCTCTGTCTTGACCGCTGGAGGTGATAGTTGTGGTGGTGGTGGCGAACGTTTCATGAAGGCCTTAAAATCTTTCAGAGTGGGTAGAGCTGTTTCGTCTAAAGCTTTCTGGTGAAAGAGTTGCAGTCGTTGCAACAATTGACCGTACAGTTGCGATTTTTCCGTTTCTGAGAAATCGCTGCGATCCATCAACGATTGCAATTCGTGTTGTAACTGGGACATCTTGGTCAAATGAGGATTGGGAGGTAAATGCGGGGTCCGTTGTTCTTGCCAAGGATGGTATTCCATCCATCGTTTGTAAGGGACTAAAGCTAGTTTTCGTCCTTCCATCAGATTTCAAGGGTCACGTCTGAGATCGTTTGACTCCAGTGTCCTCCTTTTATCTTCATGGAATTAGGGTGGGTATAATATGTCCCATTGCACTCAATATAGGTTTTGCTACATCGGTAATAAGTCCTAACACGGGTGAAAATCCTCCGCGTTGCACAAACATCTTTTTCTTTTGACGAATGGATATTTTCTTTTGGACCTTTTGGCGAAGAACGTGCCGATGTTTGGCTAAGCATTTTTTCTGATGTTTAGTCAAAGGTATCGCGCCTTTCAAGACATTCAGACAACATTCGTTCACAGTATCGATGACGTCTTTGGAGGTGGTTTGAATGAGTTGTTTTCGCACGGGTGGAGGAGCTTTCGGACAGGACGGACAACATGTTTGACTAAACGAGGTGGCAGTCCTTTCCTTTTCTTTCCTTTGGCATGTCCCAATGTTTGACTAAACGAGGTGGCAGTCCTTTCCTTTTCTTTCCTTTGGGGGGTAGAAGAGGAATGTCTTTTGCGGGGTGACATCTTTGTTTGTTGATTCCGGGGCACACAGCAAAAATTACACTAACGTCGATGACTTGTCACACGGTCTTTTATCCTTTTTGGGGGAATATCGCATCGTCATAAAGGTGACGATGTGTTTTCCAAAATCGCCAAAGAATCCTCATCTTTGGTGGCTCCTCTTTTTCATTGGATGAGTGTGTCTTTTTTGGGGTTGTCGTCTATGTTTGGCTAAGCGCTTTTTCGCATGACGAAACTGTCCTTTTCTTTTTCCTTTCTGGACAGAAGTACGACGATGAGGGAACATCTTTTGGTGCACAAAAAAAACCCACTGACATCCATGGCTCGACATGCGTCTTTTTATCTTATTTATTTTGGAGCCTGTCCTTTAACCTTGTGGCAAAATCATTGGCTATCTTATCAAATTCAAGGAAAGGGCCAAAGAAACCTCCCTTTTGGTGGCTTCTCCTTTTCTTTGGACGAGTGTGTCTTTTCTGAGGGTGACGTCGATTCTTGGTTAAGCACTTTTTACGATAACGTGACTGTCTTTTTCGTTTTCTTTTTCCATTTTGGACAGAAGAAGAACGACGATGGTAACGGTGTGCACTTCTTGGAGGGGACATCTTTGGGCGTGCAGCAGCATAAAAACACTGATCGGTATTGTTTGTCTCGGGTCTTTTTTATACTGGAATGCGTCGCCACTGATTGTCGGCTCGTCGGATCATTTTCATGGCAGGCATCACACGTCCTGGAGGGGTTCGTAACGGATTAAATCTTGACAGTTCTTGCTTGGACAAATCCAGTAAACTCTTTAACACGCCCGATCTTTCTTGGACTTCAATTTTGGGGGCAGGTACTTTGTGAGCAGCAGCCACTGCCGCTAAAGTGGAAGATGGTGTCACTGCTGCTGAAGGAGAAGTTCTTGGAGACACGGGTTTCCAATGTTTCATTAAATTAGGAAAGACACGTGTCAAATTGGGTTTGGAAGGCATCACCAGCAACGGAGAAGTGGAAGAAGCTGAGGCTACCGGAGACGCTGTCATCGTTGTTGAGACAGGTCGTGGCTTGCGAATGTAACGTTGCGTCCTGGCGGAAGTGCCTCTCTTGCGAGTAGAAGCTGTTTTCTGTGGACTTTTCTTTTTCTTTTTCTGTGGCTGTGACCTGGTCTTCACACCGTTGCTCATTTTCTTCTGGGTACGTCGGGGAGTGACTTTTTCTTGGGAACAATTTTGGAAGCATTGGGATCCCACTTTAAGAGGGAGCGAATGATGACAACTCCTAGAGAACCGCTACCTTCAGGTTTCAAAATGATTTGCTTTTTGGTTTGAGTGTCGATGCGAGGATCGGCCAGTTGCGTCAAGGCGACTTTGTTTCTGTCAAAAAAACGTTTGGTTTGATGTGGAATCTGAATGATGCCTTGCAGTAATTGACGTGCTGTCACTGTAAACCATCGTAAGACTTCTTTGAGACTAGCTTCTAAGACACGAGCACGTATTTGTGGATTTTTTTTTCGCGACTGATACGGTACAATGCACGAATCAATTTGATGGAAAGATGAGACTGAAGGGACGTCATGTTGACAATGTGTGAGACAGAGTCAAGTGACCGAGGTTTTTATAGACTTTTTTGGTGATTGTGATTAAGTCGACGAAGGGAACGTGTACACGACAGGCCCTCCGTCTTGGCACCAGTGGTAAAACAGATGGGTACGAAATCGCAAATAATCGGGAGTAGTGGGTTTTAAATCCACGAGTAAATAAGCGTGTGGATTTTGAGTGGCATCGTCGTACGCATGAGTTAGCCAAGGCGTTCCTAAGTGTTTGGCTAACACTTGTACTTGCGATTTATCTCTAGGGCTTTTAAACAACACCACGTAATGAGCATTGAGACTGATGGTACGATGGGCTTTACTTTGTTGAAACAAATTTTGGGTGATGTAAATAACACTGGCATTACGATGATGCCCTTTGCGCGTAAACCAGAGTTTAATTTCTTCTTCGTCTTCTCCTAGCATGTCGTCAAAGATAAACAAATGAGTTTGACTAGGGTCAGACATGATCCCGTCGTCCTCGCCAGGAATGCCTTCCACAAAGACGATGGAATCGCCTTGACTTTCTCGCAGAAGGCTGTACGCCGATTGCCACTCTTTGTAACACCACAAGATGCGTTGAGGTGGACGATCGATCAAATGATGTTTATGCTCGATCAAACGTTTGACAAATTCGGTTTTGCCTGAACCGCTAGGTCCGGCAATGAGCATGTTAAAGGGATGGCGAAGATACAAGGCTTCCCAACTAGTCCGATCTACGTGCTCGTCAATGACTTTGACAGTGGTGGAGGAAGAGGGAGTAGAGACAGTAGAGGTTGCCATAGTAGTGTAGGAAATGTCACTGTTGACACGAGGACAGACAAGACAAGAGTTTTTATACTTTTTTCAGGACACGTTTTTTGTCATCTTTAAAAGTGAACAACACGAAAGACAAAAATACATTAAAGCCAAATGGCTAAGTACATGAATAAAAGACACATCAAAACGATCATAGTGGAATATAAACAAGTCTCTGTACAACATTTGTGGTGATCAAGAGGTGAAATCGTAGGGGTAGAGTGTAATGTTCTTAGAGTCTCTACACTCCTTGGCACAGTCACACAAGAATCCTCCCGGAATGGCCTTCGGGGATGTCGATAATGGTCCTGTCCTGAAGAGAGTGGTTTTTCTTGGTCACGACTTCTTCTTCTGGAACTGTCACTAACACTGGTTTAGAAGTTACTTTTTTCACGGAACGTTTAATTCTTTTAGGATTTCAAATCTTTTGCATAGTGTGCCACTTCTTTTGTCCAAGCCTCAAAACCCCAACTTTTCCAGTCACGTACATCTTTCCAGTGAGGGTGTAAGTCACAAGCTACACACACGTCGTCGTACACATCTTCAGTGCCTAAAAGTTGACGAATCTTGTTTTCCCGTAGAGGTTGAGAAGTATCAAGATGAAAGCGCAAAGCTTTGAGCAGAATGAGTCTCTCGTGTACATTTAAAGGGACCACTTTCATGCGTTTTGGAGTGGTATGTACTGTTCGTAAAGAGTCCTCAAAGAATCGACTGGTAAACGAAATCCCAGAAAGCAAGTCACTAAAACACACACTACACGTCGACCCAATTCAATAGACACAGTTCTCGTAATAGACGATCGTAATCCTCTACCGTTTGAATAGTGTCATTGATTCCCTTCCACGGAATCTGTTGTATCACGAATGATACAGGTCGTGGCATGGTAGTCCGTTTTTATACCCTCTTTGGTGTAAGGTAATAAGTGTACTTTTTGAACATCCTCGATTTTATTTTAGCACCGTACCAAAAAAGTTTAGTCACTAACTCACACACCACACGTCGCACGGAAGCTTCCTCTTGAACTAGAAAGAATTGTTCTTGTAAAGATTTGTTGTAATCCTCTAACTCGTCCGTTGAAATTCGGTGTATTAGGATCATCTTGTAAGTTGAATGAGTCGCATCCCAAAGTTTATGAATTTCAAGCGATTCATCAATGTCTGACCACTGAAACACTGTCATCAGAATTAGTCCTCTTATAGCATTTAGGTGCCAGTGGTTCAAACATCGGTGACGTAACGGATGTAATGGTTCTTTGCGTTTCACTTGTAATTTGAGGAACTCACGGTAAATGCATTCTCTCAATTCCACAGGCAAACCACGAATGTTCTCTTGTAAAGTATCCATAACCATGTCAGTCAAACACTTCTCCTAGAGTGAAAGTAATGGACAAAGTGAGTAATTTCTGACCACCGCCATTCCAGGAATCGGTCAAGAATGTCAATAAAATCTTCAAATGTAAATGGTCTAAAGCGGAATATTAGGAAGAACGCTCCCTTGATCCAGAGAAATCTGACTTGTTTGTTGACTTTTATCAATTTCCTCTTGTGAATTTCTCGACATAAAAGTTCTACAGTCACAAATTGAGATTTGGCTCTGGCAAGTCCCAGCCAAATTTCCTTGTAGATCTTCTCTTGCAATTCGTTTGGTAATGTTTGAAGATTATTTTTCAAATGGGGTTTAAATACTTGTCTATGGGTTGTCCAACGTTTGACTCTTAGCCATGTAGCTGGTTTCTTACACGACATGGTATGACACTAGCGGTAAGTAGTGACAATCTGGAGACCATCGAGCATGCTCCAGGTAAGCGGTATCTTTCTGCTCCCACTCGTGAAGTGACAGACCACAACTGAAGCACTTAACTTTATCCCCTCTGCCCAAGTAGATAAATCCGGCTCTAGCTAATTCTTCGGGGGTAGGTCCTCCCAGATATTTTGGCCATTTTCCTCGGAAGGTTTGGAATCGACTTTCATAGTCGCAGTATCCAGGCAAACGCACCGGGAACGAATATACGTCTTCCACAGGTTGAATTCGATGCGGGTGCGGTGAAATATGCAGGAATTTGCTCAGTTTTACATGACATCCGTAGGGTGGTAGCCACATGGTTTCACAATGATGACATCCACCATGAAAACCAGTAAAGTGAAAAGGTGTACGATAACGAGTGTCATCGCTTTCGCATCCGTCAGGTTTGACACACACTGCATCACTTTCCATGGTAGGTATGGTAGTAGTAGTTATAGCAAAGTTCCCATGATGATGTGGTACTGAATCACTAAGGTCATAGCGTACGGCATCCCTACCATCGCAAGAGACAGCATCGTACCCGAGTTTGCTCTTGCTTGATACCTGCTGTTTGAAAGGATTCATCTTTCTCACTTGGCAATGGTAGTGACAATGAACTATCGGTCTTGAACGTTGTCCCTTTTTATACTAGTCGTAATGAAGTCTCGAGTTTGAACATCGTTCTTTTTTTTATGACCAGTTTTGAAAGTCTTTTTTTTTTCTTCTTGGACATCGGTACTACCTTCTCTAAGGTACCGTCATACCTGAACCGTAGTGTGATGGGTGGAAAGACTATAGAAAGGTAAGGACAATGCGGAGACCATTGAGTATGTTCCAGAAAAGCTGAATCTTTGCAGATACATCGATCAATACGCAACTTCAGACCACAACTGAAACACTGTACTTCGTATCCCAATCTAGTCTCAGGTCCCAAGTAGACAAATCCTGTCCTAGCAAAAACATTCGCAGTAGGTAATCCTTCCCTATCCGTGGGCCATTTTTGAAACGTTTCCAATCGACTGGCACAACTGCAATAGTCAGGCAAGAAAACAGGAAAATGGTATGGTTTGAACTTGAAGTTCTCTGTGGGTTTCTCAGTCGATTCTTCTTGTGTTGAAGTCATCCTTCTTGTTTGTGACTATCGTCTTGGAACCATTTTTTATACCAGCGTGACCGTACGGTAAAGTGAAGTGGTTGGGAAGCCGAACTCGCTTCTGGTACAGGATTTGATAGACTTTTTCCAAGGGTCGGCTAACGATTTGATGTGTGGGTAAACGTACAATCTTGTGCGGTTCGTGGGTGGTCACTTCAAATTTCCATCCTGTCCAGACTGCAAGGCTTCTTTCAAGACGCCAAAGTTCACCAGTCGACTGGTGCGATAATTGAAAATCAGTCCTTTCACTTTATACTCCGTGTGTACTTCTCCTTGAGGGTCACGATAATCGTATCCGTAATTTTTGGGACCGCCACTTGCAAAACTTAGAATCTTGTCGTCGGGATGCTCCTCCGTCCAGGCTCCTAAACGGTCTCCTTCGATGATAGGGTGTTGTTGACCCAGGCGATCGATGTAGATGCAACTGTCTGTGTCAAAATACAGCACACGATCTCCAAACAGTTCTAAAGCTTCGTACAGTTTTAAATGAGCATGGGCTGTCAAGTAATCCGCAATGATGACATTTCCAAATTCGTCGGCTTCTACAAAGTCCAGTTCTTCTTCGTAATTGACTTAGATCAAGTCCTCACGAACGACGTCCACGTGTTTCATGTATTTGGTTTTGTCGTGAATCATCTGGAAATAGCGGGAAGATTCTGTCGAATACTCCGTCTTGGGTAAACACGGTCGTTGTGCCATTTTGCCCCACAAGCAATTTAACATCACTTCGGCAAACGATCGTCTTCATTCGTTTTTCTCGATGTGGTCTAAAATGATGCCTTCCTGCTCCCAGTATTTCTCTTTGAATATCTTTTGGTCTTCGGGAGTGTCGCACCAGGAAGGATAGCTACTGGCTTCTTGTTTCAGATTCAAAAAGGCATTCACGTATTCTGCGAAAATGCATTTTTGAGTCTCGTCACGTTTGTGGTATTTTTTTGTTCTTTGCATGTTCTTTGTTTCGGAGCAATGTGTCAGGGGGCACGGCTTGGCTCGATACCCACCATTATGAGTTCTGACAAGAGTCTTCTTATGTAACTTACGTGACTCCAGAAACTTTCCAACCTTGCACTCTCTGATTCCTCGTGTCTGGTTGTATGAAACTGCCTATCTTACATCTCCAAACTTTTGTAGAGATTCCCATTTTTCAATCAAATTTGCAGATTTTTCTCAGCTGTGAAAAAAAACACGCTTTTTCCCTCGACAGGCATCCGGTATCGAATCTTTATTGTACAAGAAATATTTGACATTGTTGCGCTCCTTTATGCTGATGACGTTGCAAACTGTGCTGACACAATCGGCTCTTCACAACGAAAAAATTAATATTGTGGAGAATTTTGTGCAAACAGTGGAAGGTGTTAATTTATATAAAACTAAAAGTAGTGTATTCAGAAATGGTGGATTTAAGAGGAGTAACGAAAAGTGGTATTATACAATTGATAAAGTACATGAGAAATTCTATACAAGACTTCTAAACCTTCCGAGACATACATACTCCCTTCTATCATGAGGAGAATATGGAAGACTACCTCTTTGTTTTAATTGTTATTGTAAATGTATTAATTATTGGATTAGGTTGATTAGTATGGGTGATAATTGATATCCAAGACAATGATATATTATGCTGAAAGAAATGAACGAGTGGGATAAAGTTTATATGTGTTTCGAAAGTTAAAGAAATGTTATTCATATATGGATTTAGCTGTAGTTGGTTGGCACGTGATGTAGGAGATGAAAAAGTATTTTTTGTTGAATTTCAGACAAGGTCTTGAAGACAATTTAACACAGGGTTGGAATTCAGCCGTGAATAAGTCTGACATATCACTATAGTAAATGTTATGATAATGTTACCGTTCACTTTCATACGACCATTAATTTGACTGCTCATCTACAAAATGCATAAAATAGACTCCTTTGTTCCGCTCCTAATTTAGGTATAGAGGAAGTACGGCATAATGGCATCCTCAAATCATCTTATACCTATGTTACGTGAAATAAAGCCAAATAGAGGACGAATGCCACTTTGTTTTGCAATGCCCATTTTATGCAGATCTTAGAACCACTCCTGTGACCTCAGGTTAGAACACCTGCATCGGATTTGGGAGGTCGCGTGTTCAAACCCGACCAAGTCATACCAAAGTCTTATAAAAATGGTACTAACAGCTGCAAAAGAGTGAGAAATAAACAAGTTTTGTAAACTTCAAGAAATAATTTATTTTCCTAGGACACATTGTGAAAATTTAAAGAGAACTTACGGTAGTTTGTAATAAATCCAAAATAATACCAGAATATTGAACACAAGTCCTGACGATTAATGTTCTGAACAACCATTGGTATTCTAAACTAAATCCAACGCTGGAAGTGTTGTGTGAATGTGGTGGCCTGTGTTGTAGTGATGCACCAACAGACTTTTGTTGAATCACTATAATATAATCCAAGAATATATCCTTATTTGAAATTTTACTATACAGCAAATATTCTATTTCCAGTAATGTTATTTTTGAGCACTTTGTATTTTCAAGTTTCAAGAATAACTTGAAGTAAATAATTTGAATAAATTAATTCCAGCCCAAATGAAATACTGGACACAACAATAACAAAACTGATTTCTGCTTCAGATATTATTGCAGGAATAAATAAGTTTTCCGTAAACAAGATTGTATACACCTCTACCTGACCTATATCACAAATAGCACTCCTTAAAAAAATATTACCAGATGGAAAATTTCATTCTGGAAGGTTCCAAATGTTTAAAAATTAAACTCTTAGTTATAATTAGAGGTCTGTTACTAACAGTATAATGAAGAACATGATAAACACAATGTTCTTGGCTCAGACCAAGACAAATATGTTTAATTCTAGCAATAATGATCATAATATTAAACCTATACTCAGTGAGAAAATATTAGCTATGTATTAGTTGTTTCCGAAATTGAAAATCAATACATTTGGTCAAGTACACAATAAACTTGATTTGGGACAAGGTCAGTTAAAATTTTTACATAACCCACAGCATATATTTAAAAAAAAAACCTAACAAATAATGCAAATTATATATATATATATATATAATCACAAGGAAACAAAGATTTATGCAATAGATCTTACCTTTTACTCTTAGTCAAATATACACATGATAAAAGGTGACAAAAGATGAAATCGTACGAATGACACAAGTGTCAATGAAACAAAATAATATTCCACATACGTGATAGGATATCTGCTATGAAACTGTGTTTTCCCTAGACGTGCCTGATGTCAATATTGTATTCCTGCAACTTCAAACTCAACCGTAATAATCTTTGATTTTGGGTTTTACCTTGCAAACGAAAGTTAGGGGGTTGTGAGCACTAAACACAATAATCAGAGAAGGAGCTGAACTAATATACACCTCGAAGTGTTGCAACCAGTATCAAAGCCACATTTTCCTTCTCCATTGTGGAATAATTTATATGGCGCTTATTTAATTTCTTAAAAGTCATACACTGGATGATCTACATTATCTTCTTCTTGAATCAATACTCCGCCAACTCCAACATCACCTGCATCAACATACAATTTAAATTATTGACTGAAATTTGGAACTGAAAGAAAAGTTCCATTCTTAAGTATGGCCTTTTACTTATCAAAAGCCTCTTGACATTTTTCAGGGCAATGAAACGTTCTTTTCTTACTCAATACATTTGTCAGGAGTTCAGCAATTACGGAAATAATTGAACAAAATTTACGATAGTATCCAGCCATACCCAAAAATCGAATCAGTTGCTTTATACTGCTAGGCACAGGGAATTTAGAGATAGCATTGACAGTAGCATGTATAGGTTTAATTTATCCATGTCCCGATAGTCCTAAAAATGTAAGACACGCACGGCAAAATTCAGTGTTAGATAAACTAATTGTCAAATTTGCATCAGTGAATCTATCGAACAATTTCCGAACTGTCTCTACGTAATCTTTCTAGGTGTCGTTGTAGATGATGACATCATCGAAGTAAGCATTACAGTTATCTAGTCCAGATGTAATTATCGTCATTAAACGTTGAAAAGTACAAGGGGAACCTTTCATCCCTAAGGGCTTCGCATTTTATTGATAAAGTCCATCTGGAGTCACGAATGCCGAAATTTCCTTTGCCCTTTCCGTCAGAGGAATTTGCCAGAATCCTTTCAAAAGGTCAAAGTTGGTGACATATTTTGCATTCTTAATTTTGTCAATGCAGTCATCGATTCTCGGCAATAGAATTGAAACAGTTTTGATCAAACTGTTTGCCTTTCTCTACTCTGCGCACATGCGGGATGTATTATCTGGTTTAGGTACAAGAATGCATGGTGAACTCCAGTCACTTTTACTCTGTTCTAGGAAATCATTCTCCAGCAAATACTGATTTTTTTTTTCAAACATTTTGAGAGGATTCATCCTGTAACGATGCTGTTTCACATGTGTGGAATCTACAATTTCGACGTCATGGTAGATTTTATTGTTCGTGTAGGAACATCTGGAAACAAGTGCTCTTATCCAAGTACTAGCTGTTTTAGTTCATTCTTTTCATAATTTTTAATTCAGAAGATTGGTTACACCAAATTCACTAGTCTGATTGCATTCCATCGCATAAATCCTCACTGAGTGGGACCGGGCTACAACTAAATTAACGGCATGATTAACATGGCTATCTCTATCGACATATTCCTTTAACATATTTAGATGGCAAAGTTTTGTTTTGGTTTGCCTGGAGTATTGATGATATACTTTAAATGATTTACTTTCTGTTGAAATGTGTAAGAATCATAGTACTTAGGCTCAATAGATTTTGAGATATGGGCAGGGGAGCCAGAATTCTATCACCAGGCTGAAAACTCCTTTTCATTGAATTTTTGTCATGCCATAATTTCATTTTCGACTGAGTAGAGTGCAGATTAATTATTGCAACTTTACAGACCTTTGCAAGGAACTTGCATCGAAAACTGGACTGAAGAAGAACTTCCAAACCCGAAGTCTCATCAGAAATCAGAGCTTCCTAAACCACGCAGAAACAAGAAAAAGGGGTCAGCCCAAAGGAGTGGTATCCTCCACCAGGAATCAAGCAGCCTAAGATTTCCTGGGACTTTGCGAAACCTCTATCAGTTTCCTGAGACAATCTGGTATGGATGAAATTTAAAAACTGTGCATATATACAAGTTCGGGTAAATGGTACAGCAGAAACAATCTATAAAAGAGTACATATGTACATATATAAATTCAGCATATAGGAGGTGAAATCAACCCCTCTACTACCTACGTAATCGGAAGTGATGTATTCCCTGAATGTTAAGACGGATTGATGAATTTTCGCTTCGACTGAAGGTATGTTTTGCTTTTAACTCTTTACTAATCAAACCTTTCAGGTAAATGATGGTGTGAACCAACAAGAATTGATTATCAGCTAATCAGTTAGCTTGTTTGGGTATAGTATGACGTATAATTTTTTCCAGCACTTCTACCTATCATCGGTAGAGTTTTTTTTTTTGTAGCTATCATCAGCTCCTGGCACACATATTTAACAGCGATAATACTCTGAAGACATGCTTACTTTGATGCCCTGGGTAATTTTGTATAATAACTCTTCAAAATAAGCATATATTAAATAAACCTGTATCGAATTGACTGTTCAGTCAAATATAGAGGCTACATTTTCCCACAGTGATATAGATTGTTGGCCATTGAAATGGTTGACTCCCTAAGACAGTTCAAGTATGCTGACGGTTTGGTGAGTAGCAAATCTATGTATGTACATAAAGTCCACATGTTAGAGAAGAAGTGATTGAGTGCCCAGGACAGTTTAAGTGTACTGGTAGTTGGGACAATAGAGCCGGTACAGAACGGTCATTCATCATGTTCCCACTCTTGTAATTATATTCATTCATTACCATTACAAAATAGTCCTCGGGAGTGAAGCTAGCAACGACTTCAGTATTTTATGTGAAAATCCAAAACATGGTTGTAATAGTTGTCTTTTCTCTTTTTCTTATTGGAGTTGATTCAACTGGTGAGTAGCATCATTTTTTTTTTCTTTCCAAACTTTCTTTTCTTTCGTTCTTGTCTCGCTATATCAAACCCGCATTTTCCCCATTCTTTCTTCCTTCCTTTATTTCTTCTATCTAACCTTCCCTCATTTGTTCTTGCTCCATTCGCTCTTTTTCCTTTATTCTATTTTTCCTTCCATTTCTCTCTTTTCAAATGATATTTACATTAACGTCGTATATGCTCCTTTTACTAGCCTTAATGTTATTAATCAAGATTTATAAATAACTCTATGTGCCACTTATTTATCTATCTGCCTATCTATCTATATATATCTATCATCTATCTTTCTATCTATCTATATGTCTGTCTGCCTGTCTATCTGTCTGTTTTTCTATCTCCCTCTTTATATATATATATATATATATATATATATATATATATATATATATATATATATATATATATATATATATATATATATATATATATATATATATGATGTATGAACAACTCTATCTGTCATATATATGAATAACTCTATCTGTCATATATGCAGATTTATGAACAAATTTATGTAACATATATGCAGGATTTATGCACCATTCTATCTCCCTATCTATTTATGCACATGATTTATGAGCAACCATTTCTTGCCATATATACAGGATTTATGAACAACTTTTCTACCATATTTGCAGGATTTATGAACAACTTTTCTACCATATTTGCAGGATTTATGAACAACATATTTACAGAATTTATGAACAACTCTTTGTGCCATACATACAGGATTTATGACTAACTCTATCAGCCATATATACAGGATTAAAAAAAAGACAACTCTATCTGCCATACATAGAGGATTTATGAACAACCTTTGGCCATATATTCAGGATATATGAAAAATTCGATCTGCTAAATATATCCAGGATGAATGTATGAATAGCACTTTTTGTTATATATACATGATTTATGAACAAAATCTGTCTGCCATCAATACAGGATTCATGAACATATCTATCTTCTATATATAGTGGATGTATGATAAACTCTGATATATATATATATATATATATATATATATATATATATATATATATATATATATATATATATATATATATATATATATATATATATATGAACCTATGAGCGACTCTATCGGTCATTTATACAAAATTTATGAACAACTCTGCTATATATGAAGGATTGAGCTATAACTTTATCTGTCATATATATCTCGCTTAATGAATAACTTTGTCTCTCATATAATAAATAGTTCTATTTTAAACGAGGCCAACGAGGAGGGTTAGTCAAATATAGGCTAGACTGAATGTCGCACTGTGTTATCACGATAAAATCATCGCATGTCCGTAGCGTTTGACAATTTTCAGCTGGAAGTTTGTGATAACAACCAACATGCAGATCGATAATAAATCAGCTTTGCTAAAACTACTATTTGGGTATTAAATTCTAGGGTAAACATATAATATTTTATTCAAGATTACTAAGGCGCATACAAGTACACGTTGAGAAACATTATCTCTCCCTATCGCAAGTTTCCTAAAAATATTATGTGCCATCATTCGAATCAAAATAAAACGGAATACTTAAGAAGGATAGAACTAAACAAACCTACCGATGCTGGTGAGGAGCATGAAGAAACTCAATTGATTGTGAGGCTGTTAATAACGTTCGTTTGGACTTATTGGTTTGTTAGTCTTTTATCTATCTCTGTCAGTCGGGATTGTCACTGTTTAGTGTTCTATCCTTTGATACTTTGCATTTTGGTTCTAGTAACTGGATCATGTTTTTTGTTTTGCAATTTGATTTTCCCCGGATTGCATTGAGGATGATTTGTCATATACATTCATGTGTTTTGTGATGATGGATATTTGGTCACTTATGTTTACAAATTTTAATTTTATATTGATTGACACAGTCTGTATTGGGTTTACAATGCACCTTGTGCACGCATGTAATTCATCTAAATTAGTCAGAGCTGTTCTCAAGTCGTAAGGCAGTTTTTGCATTCAATACAAAGCCAGACTCCTAATGTGTCTTCTTTGCTAATAACAACGCAAGTATCGTGGTATCAAGATATTCAAATGTTACGCCTTGTCATATGTTTACAGAATGTTTTGTTTCATTTGCCTATTGTTTTACTGTCAGACTTAAGAGTAATGTTCATTTTCAACTTCAGTATGATTTTCATCAGGTTTTGTTGAGACACTGTTTGAATTTCTATGTGAGTGTTTCACTTGTGCTTATACTGTCATGCGTTGTAATTGCATAGTTATGCTGCTAATTCAGGTAAAGAGGTCGTTACAATAGTCACCTAGCTCTGAAATAGTGACATCAGTATCCGTGACTGTGCAAGTTAAGAGTTTGTGTGTGTGGGGGGGGATAAATTTCGTTTTGACTACCAGTTTTATAAATATATACATGGTATTTGCCTGTTGCGTTTAGTATTTAGAAATGATGCTCATCTAAATGTGTTCTGTGCTTGGGGAAAAGTGCAAGCAATAAATCGTGACTTGTAATATTACTTACTGATTAGTGTGACCATTGTACTGAAGTAAAGGTTTGAATCCACCAAGGAAAATGTCATATCTTTCATTTCTTCGAGTGACTCTTAAGATGGGACATAGTGTCTGGAGATGACATGTGCTCACTAAAATGTCGAGTGGTCAAGAAGATGGTATTATACATTAAATGTGAAGTTAAATGACTTTAGTCAATATTTTATTATCATAAGCATTTGTATGGTTATAAAGTACATATTACAACATTGCGTGGTTATCAAATGCTATATGTACAACGTCAAAGCATAAATTGAAAATGGTAGTCGTCAAGAGCTGGAAAAGTGATGATAAACAAAATATATAAATATAAATTACTTTAAAAATAATAATATGTTATTTTAAACGCTTTTTAAACAAATTTAGCTAGTGAACTTATTATTTTCTTATTACTAGAAGTTAACAATTGCATGTACTTGTGCATGGATGATTTATTCCAGAAGTACTTATGAATCAAGTTTACACGCAAGTTAATACAAGCAGGACATAAGAAAATAAAGTGATGCTCATCATGGTTGTCACAGAGCATACAATATATTTTATTTCCGTAAATTCTATTGCTTGAATATCTCCCATTTTCAATTCTCAAATTATGGGAAGACACGCAAAGTTTTGCCCAAGCTGATCAATATTTATGGTTACACAAGACTTTGAAATAATCTTCGAGTCCGAATTCAGTTTAGATATGTTTATATAGGGACAGATTGCTAGAGTTTTGTAATTTATTACTCTTGTCTGGTAGAAAATCATCGGTAACTCTTTGTTTAAAATTGGAATAAACTTGGAACAATTTACAGAATCCGGAAACATCCACACCTCACCAAAACCCAAATATTTTTAAAATCTCTTTTAGGAGTGCAATCCATCTGATAATATTATTTAATTCATTTTCAAAATATAACTGCCTATATGCAGTGCTTAGTATAATATGTGCAGAGTTTTAAATTCTGAACTAAATTATCTAACTTAACCAGCCTTAAGCTTATACTCGGGATTCTTCCAAATTCACAGTATGAACCAACATCAGAAGTAGGTATTTTTAAATTGTATAAAAAAAATGTTTAAAATCCACCGCAGAAATCGCTGCATATTGCACCACACTTGAAGTGGTCGTGAACAATAATTTTGGATCTCCAGACTGGGCCAGATACATGTGTGAAGGAAATACTCGAGTTGCGTGATACAGAAAAAAAATGGGAAAATTGCCAGAAAATGGTAAACAGCTCCATCACATGCTGAATTACGCTGAGAAAAATATGTGACTAATTTATTTTAAACATTCGCGTCGATAGTAGGTGCTACGATGGATATAGTTTTGACGTCACTAAGTCGCATCCGGTCATTAGTCTATAAATTCACTTTGACCATCATGGTCATTTTTCGATTTCATTAAATGAAGCATCAAAAAAAAAAAGGGATGAAATAACTTTTGAGTACTTATAGATGCCTTGGATAGATTACGCCTTTTTATATCACGTCTTAGTGACGTTATGAGATGTAAAATCTACGTGTACAACTTGAAAACATGCATAGATTTGTTAAGTCAACAGGCTTCATGATCCTATCTGTGACATTATGAAGTGTTAAATCTACGTGTACAATTTGAAAACATGCGACATGGATTTGTTAACTCGACATGCTTTATGATGTCATCTGTGACGTTATGAGATGTTAAATCTACGTTTACAATTTGAAAACATGCATGGATTGGTTAATTTGGCAGGCTTCATGATGCTATATGTGACATTATGAGATGTAAAATCTACGTGTTCATATCAAATACATACAACATGAATTTGTTAACTCGACATGCTTCATGATGCTATCTGTGACATTGTGAGATGTTAAATCTACGTGTACAATTTTAAAACATGCGACACGGATTTGTTAACTCGACAGGCTTCATGATCCTATCTGTGACATTATGAGGTGTTAAATCTACGTGTACAGTTTGAATATACACGACATGGATTTGTTAACTCGACAGTATAGTATTCATGTGATATTCTTATTACGCACTGTCATGTAAATGCAATGCATTTGCCACTTTTATGAACTGAAATTTTCATTTGCCACCACATAAAAATGTGTTTGCCTGATATCAATGGCCATTTTTCCCTTTATTTTCTCAAGTTCGATCGGACCATTCCTGTAACAGACCCTGTATAGACGGTGCTGCATCCCGCACATGCGAGTACTACTTTACTGTGGAATGGTATTGGGTTTTATCCAAGGTATGTTGTCCCAATACATGTCAATAATTTCATTGAACAATCTACTAATTAACATCGTGTAACGAATTCTTCACTAGAAATTAAAATGCATTGGGCTTATCGATAATCCGTCACTGGATAGCATTGATACCTTTATGCATTATCTGCTTCGCCAAATTTCATTAACTCCATGACGAATTTGGAGTAGATAATCCATAGCGAAAAAACATATTTGAAAAACCGACTTTTTATTATAAAATAACCCAAATAAGATGATGCGAAGAAAACACACCGAACAAGAACATATTTGCAGAATTAAGTTAAATTAGTTTAAGCTTTCTTTCCGTTCCTCACTAAGTTTTAGAATCATTTGAAAACAGTCATAAATATACCAAATCTTGGCATAAGTCAAGTCTCGTCTTAATTTTATTGTTTTTATTCGAGGCGGGGAAGGCTTTAGAGCGCACGGAGTATAATACCATTTAGATTAGTTTGGAATTATAGTGCAGTCGTCTTGGTGCATTTCTGTCAAAATTATATTTAAAAAATGTCATGTCCAAAATTAAAATATAAATACATATAGAGAATCGTGTCAGCCAATGACATCTGAAAACTATAGTTCATATGAAGCAAGATACACTTTATGAAGTTAGTCAGTATCTATCAGTGGTGTAGCGAGGGTACTTAGCCCCCGGGGACAAAACATAAACTTGGCGCCCCCTTACTTAGTGCCCGGGGACAAAACGTAAACTTGGCGCCCCCTTCGACTGCATCTGAGATAACGAATAGTTGTATTTTCCTTATTTTGGCGCCCCTGGCACATGGCGCCCGGGGACAACTGTCCCCCCTGCCCTCCCCAAGCTACGTCACTGGTATCTATGAGTGTCGCCAATTAACCATACAATGTAGGTCACAAATACGGAATTTGGTGTGTGACATAGCTGTATTCCCACATGTACTTGACACGTACGATTGGTTTCAATTGGTTTAAAGGTTTAAAATTTTAGTACAGACACCATCTTTAAGTAGTGTTCAAAATTCTGATAAAGAGATAACAGTGGCACAATTTTAATGTCTAAAATGTCTATAATGAAAGACAGACTGCATCTACGGTACAAGTGCAAAGCACGAGTAAACAATCCTGTTGAACATTTCATCAATAATAAAGTTTGCCATCCTGAATGATTTAATTGTTTTCTTGTTCTCCAATCCCTTTCCTCTAAAGCATTTTACCATTTTTAAAATTTTTTCACTGGCAATTATACACCTAGTGCTGACTGGCAATCATACACCTGGTGCTGACTGGCAATCATACACCTAGTGCTGACTGGCAATCATACACCTATTGCAGACCAGTAGAAAACATTTCTCGTTGTTGATCTGTATCTGACAGATGAATAGTGTATACTGTCATCAATGTACCAGTAATGTTCTCTGACACATTAATGAAACTTCCAGATATACGATGGAATACCTCGCATTTTTAAAAGTTATATCTTATTTTAAGCCTTACCTCAATGCTTGTAAACTTGTATTTGTTATTGTCTGAATTAGCCTGAATTTTCTGCGGTCTCTTTGTCCCATGTATTCTTGTAGAGCTTTCTATTTTCTTTAATCTATTTAATTTATTCTTTGATTTGTGTTCTGCTTTATGAAGGTTTTACAGTGACTGTTAGTTCTGTACAAGGCAATTATTACTTTTTCTTTTTGACATTTTGAAAACGTCTTGTATCCGTTTTACTTGCCCAATAAAAGTCTAATTCTTTGTCGCTATTCCATGTGCCGTTGAAATGTGACATGCATTTAACCTTTGTGCCAAGTTATATCTATACAGAGTTAGCTGTCCAAAAGTTCTTACCATTAAATCGATGTCTAGCAAGACAAACATGCAAATAAAAGCAAGGTTAGCAAAATGCCTCAGAAGGAATCTTAACAAAGGCCAAAAGATCCACCCAGATACAAACGTTCAGATAAATAAAAAGCTGAACGTTTAAATACAGAACAGGAAAAATCTAAAACGTTAAAGAAATGAAGCAAAGTCATATAATTGAGTATTATTTGATGGGTGGTGTATTATTCCAGCCGTCTTTTACTTTGATCAAGAAGCAAACTTGTTTCTCATTTTAATGCTGAGAAAATGGCAAAACTCGTGGAAAACAAAATGATAAAAGCTAAAAAAACTAAACAGCTTTCAAGAACAACAGGAAAGAAGTTCAGTTAGACAAACCAATGTCTGTATCGCGCTCTGCACGCGTGCATGAGACAAATCCTTACAACCCAATCCCAGGGATGCTTTAACGTTTTCGAGTACATAAATAGCACGTGGACTGTCAAAGACACACCTCACCGATATTCCGTAGGGACACCTCATCAAACACGGAGTGTCAAGCTAGGAGGTCGGCACACAGCACAGCTTGTGTTTGTTAGATAAATGACATAGCTTTGAACTGTAGAGCAATGTTGAATGAAACAAAAATTTTCTTAACTATATATCGCTAAACTCTGCTTTTACTCTTGCCCCCGGCTGAGTTTTGAAGAATTTGTTTAACATGCCGATAGGTCAACATCAAATATGGATATCGGAGAGATTAAGAAAACGAATTATTCCGTTTTCATTTAGTTTGCAATAGAATACCTGACATACCATTGACTTTTATTTGTGAAAGTTGCTAACACTAGGGTAGCAACTTAAAATTAAGCAGACATTGCTAACTGCTTTAACATTTTGACTGATCAATTGCATAGATTTTTTCTTACAGGCAAAATGTCGAATGAAACAAAACAACATTGACACAACTTACCTTAGAGCATTAAACGCTGCTGTTGCTGTTGCTTTCACTGTGCTTTAAGAGGTTTACAATCGACCTAGCATAAATACATGTACTGAAGAGATTAGCAAACCTAATCATTTCCAATTTCTTTGAGCCATTCTACAATTGACTACCGATTAGCATGTAGGGAGTTTCCTTATAGAACTGTTGCTCACTACATCTAGCCCATAGGTAATAAAAAAATAACTTCCAACAGTACAACCTAAAACATCCACTGAGTCAAGAACTCTGGTTTCCATTACGAAGTCCGAGCTGTCCATTTCATATATGTTTATACACGAATGAGTGAAAAGAGACCAAGTGCTTCACCATTGTATCATATGGCTAATATGTCATTCTTCCGTTAAAGATGATTCGTGTTCAAATCCAAGAAGGGGCAAATTATTTTTTCTTAAGATGCTATTTTACTTTGGATTGGGAAAGAGAATTATGTTACTGCACATATTTTCTGTGAATAATCACAAAATATTGAGACAACGACCCTTTTTTAGTGAACAATTGATCGAAGTATTGCGCATAACAGCTTGATGTATGCGCATGAAATTTAGGTTGCTTATATTGATACATATTTTGATTAGATTTTTGTTCCCTTTAAAGTAATGTTTGGGACCTTTATCAGGCTTTCGGACTCCACAAAAGTATATTTTTGTCCGCAATGGGAGCATTCGAATTGTACAAAAAAAAAAAAAAAAATGATTTTTTTTTTCAGGCATGTCACGAGTGTCCTTTCAACCAGACGGACTGCCTCCGCCCTCAATGCGTCACGGCAAATGGCTATCCTCGACCAATCATAACTGTAAATCGAATGATGCCTGGGCCCAGCATAGAGGTAGAGTACAGTCTTAATGTTGCCCGTTACGTATCACCAAATTAATAGTCTTTGAAGAACAGTCTAATGTGATTTAAATCATACACAAGTAAGTAAGAAGACCAGTCTAATGAGATTTAATCATACACTAGTAAGTAAGCACTTAACTGGCATTTTTCTTTTCAAACACAATTGCCTCCCCCACTTTGCTGGTATAAGCTCGAGTGACTGAAATCATGCATAAATAAGTCATTTGCCATTAATTAGTATTTTCCCTCACATTGCAAGTATACGCTCGAGCGCAACATGGAGATTAGTTTTAAATTGAAGCTGGTGATAGGCTAAAAAGCCTGGAGAAATTTACCGAAGCGCGATGCACTTGTAATTTAGATATTTATTCTTCTTTTATGAAAAGGAGATGTTAATGGTTCATTTTGCCCGTTGTTATGGTCAGATCATTGAATAGAGTTCTTTTCGTCATTCCCATTTTAAGGGTGGGTCTACTCTAGGAGAGATAGAAAGAAAGACATCATTCTTGCCTCCTTTTGCGGACTGAGTCACACTTACATCGATAGTAATAGCGAAAAAGTGCTAAGTTCGAAATGGAAAAAAGAAGTCAGAATCTGAAATCTGCAATACAGCAATCCTTTATTAAAATTAAACATCACTCGATATAGAAAAATTACACACAAATCAAGTCAGGCATTTAAGATATTGTTGTATTTATTTAAAGCTAACCAATTTCACACAATCTGTAATTTTTGTATTTTGGAATTGAATGCCGAATAAATTACCAATAATGCAAAAATGCTTAAGAATAAAATGTTACAAACTAATACCAAAGGTTTTTTCAATCAAAGCATGTGATCGAATGGTTGTTCTAAAAACAAAAATATTATTTTCTGTAATATAAAAGGTATTTCATTTCTAAATTAATTATTAGCAAGTATCAAGTTGGTAGCAACCATTTCTACAAAAGTCAATTTTAATACTATAAATTTACACAAATTCTAAATAAATTTAAGCAATTCAATACACGTTATATTTAAAAATTAATATTGTATAATAATAACATATTACAGGCTCTTTAAAGGTAAGTTGAATAATTCCCAAATATATTTCGTCTCAATGTATTTGGTACCTTGGAAAATAATCTCGAAACTAAGACTAAGTACATTTCTCTTACCTGGAAAAAGAAAATCAAAATTTGAAATCTGCAACATAGCAATTCTGACCAGGCTGTCGAGAGCGGAGTGTCTGTATATATATATATATATATATATATATATATATATATATATATATATATATATATATATATATATATATATACACACACATACATACATACAGTGGTTCCTATTCTGACTTACGTTTGCTTTGTCCTTAATAGGTCATGGCTTATAACACTCAGCTTCAACTTATGTTTTCTTGGAGCGCATATGGCTGATCGTGCTTCGGAAAAACCACGAAGAACCCTTCATTTTGCATTCCGCTTCCAAGAATAATTTGTCTGGTCAAAAATTTCTTACAGTGCACAATTCAGATTCTGAACTAGTTTCAGTCATTATACCTTCTTACGTCAGTGGCTGGTGTAAATCGTATCCTCGTGTATGTAGTGTATGTGCTACCGACTTGTAATACTTAAGAGCTATTTCTGCTGAAAATAATACAGCTCTAACAATGATAGACTTCACTCAAGGCATACAGTCTAGAATCACACAATAGAAAAATTCTAGCAATGATCATCTTTATTAAAGACGTCAAGTACGAGATGAGTGGCGACAATACTGCCGTCGGAAGTCAGATGAACTAGATCAAAATACTCCAGAGGCATTTACAACAACAGAACTTGAAACGGTGCTATGTATCATCAAATCAGGCAAAGCAGCAGGATATGACAACATCCTGCCTGAGTTCCTGAAGCATCTTGGCCCGAAGGCAAAGCACCCGGGTTGTTAGGGAAAAGTACATGCCGACTTTGTGGCGCCAGGCAAAGAGCCTGGCAAAGATCCCAACAATGCGGCGAGTTATCGACCGATCTTCTTGCTTTCAGTCTGTTTTAAGGTACTGGAGCGCCTGATTCTCCAAAGAATTGGTCCTGACTTGGAGAATATCATAGCTGTTGAGCAGGCAGGCTTCAGGCATGGCGGTAGCACTTGCGATCAAGTCCTTGCCCTGACTACATTTGTTGAAACGGGTTTCAGAGGAACCTTAAAACTGGAGTTCTTTTTCAGGATCTAACAGCGGCATATGGCACGGTCTGGCATGCAGGACTGCTGTTTGAAAATTTCCAGAGTATTGCCGCGCTGGAGAGTTGAGACGTAACAGGCGCTTCAGGGTGCACATCAGAGAGAACTGTAGCTCCTGGAGGCGTCAGACTAATGGACTCCCACAAGAGTCTGTTCTTTCGCCAAGTTTGTTCAATGTCTATATCAATGACTTACCTTTAACACAGTTGTGCAAGTTCATGTATGCAGATGACATTGCTCTCGGGACCCAAAATCGCTAATTTGCTGAGCTTGAGGGGGTACTGAACAAGGACCTAGAGGATATGACAGACTTCTTCAAGAAATGGTGCCTACAGCCAAGCGCAACAAAGATAGTCTCCAGCGTCTTCCACCTTAACAATGCAAATGCTAACCTTGAGCTTTGCATCCTCCTCAATGGGCAGCAAATAAAACACGACCCGACACCAACATACCGTGGTGTGACTCTGGACAGATCACTGACATTCTCCAACCACCTGAAGAAAACTACAGCAAAACTTGGCACTCGAAACAACATACTCCGCAAACTGGCTGGCTCAACCTGGGGCGCTAGTGCTCAGACACTCAAGACATCAGCACTGGCCCTCTGTTATTCGACAGCCGATTATTGCACTCCTGTCTGGGCTCTATCATCCCACACTAAGTCAATTGATATCCAGCTCAACACAACAATGCGCGTAATCTCTGGAACACTACGTCCTACTCCTTTACCATGGCTGCCGTTACTCAGCAACATTCCTCCTCCACAGCTGCGTGGCCAGGAAGCAACCACAAAAGTGTTGGCTAAGGTCTATGCCAGTGAGAAACTTCCACTGTACATGGACATCAACTCACATCCAGCAGTCCGCTTGACTTAGAGACACCCACTCTGATTAAGTCCGTTGCCGGAGGATATGACATCTATTTTGGCATGGAGTGTCGAGTGGTCTTCAACAGATGTTGTAAACCGCTCCCTCGTAGCTGAGCCATCTGTCTGCCTTCCTGGTTTCAACCTTCCACGTCATCTGTGGATCACACTGAACCGCTTTCGGACAGGACAGGGTCGTTGTGCAGTCAACCTTGTCAGATGGGGCCAGGCCACTAACTCTTCCTGTTGCAGTGGAGCTCTTTAGGCCATGTCACACACTGTGAACAACAGTCCTATGACAAAGTTCCCCGGTGGACTGCAGGCTCTGCACCTTGCTGATGATGACGTTGTTAAATGGCTGAGCACGCACTGCACACGATAATAATAATAATAATAATAATAATAATAATAATAATAATAATAATAATAATTATTATTATTATTATTATTATTATTATTATTATTATTATTATTATTTAAATTACAATATCAAAAATTTCACATCCTATAAATTCTTTAAAAAATTACATCGTAACACTTATACTTTAATAGACTCCATTTTTCTTCAGAGACAAAATTTGAGATTATTTTTGAGACTAAGCCTACCCATCACATTACATCACAAAAGTCAACAAACTTTAATTACATGGCAGATGTAACCTGACGAAACCGTGTATTATTAGATATAGTGTAACACTTAAAACAATTTCTTGAAAGAGATGTTCATTATAATGCAAATGAATAATGAACAAATCTGATACTCTGCTCATCCAAACAAAATTCAACAACGAATATAACTTGATATCATTCATAACTGGATACCAGCAAAACATGGAATTGCAACAAATATGAATTATACATAGATATATCAACATATACGATAAATGTATGCAAGTATGAATAAGCATTATTGGGAGCAATATATATATATATATATATATATATATATATATATATATATATATATATATATATATATATATATATATATGTATGTGTGTGTGTGTGTGTGTGTGTGTGTGTGTGTGTGTGTGTGATTATTAACAGATATGATTGATACATGGGATTATCAGCAAATATGATTGATATTTATGATTATCAAAATATATGATTTATTTACAGGTCTATGACCAAGTATAATCAATGTATAAAACTTACGAACAAATATTAACAATGTATGATTGATTTTCACACGTATAGTGACATTGAATTTTAAGTACAAAAATGGAATATACAAAGATATAATCTTGTGGAATCCATTTGACAAGCACGAGATATTTCCGATTTCACAGTTCCCCGCAAATGGTGAATGAACGACCTAGCGTGGTCAGCTTCTCCCCGCCTGCCAGAAGATCCACCGGAGCATTCTTATATTGCATTGGTTCAGAACTTTTGGCCATCAAATTGAGCAAACTGATAACGTCCTTCAAACCAATGTCACCAATGACCACAGCATCAGGGTTGCAGACAGAACGAGAGTTTTTCGACGATTTCCCGTATCAGCTAAAGATATAATGCCAGAGCTGTGAACTACACTAGAAGTGTTGAAGCACGAATGCAAGGATATACATTACGCATGCTCAAACATGAATGAGATTTCTTTACGCATTAAATTCTTTCATAAGAGCAAGAACGAGATTAGTATTATTATAAAAAAAATTACTCTCGTGCATGAATTTGTCTCGTACAAGAATAATCGCATCAGATTATAAGAACCGGAACGTTCCTCGTCATTTAATAGAAGTAAATTGAACTTGTCGGTTCAGCTTTGGAAATGTCTAACATGAAACATTATATTCTATCACATATTGTGACATAGGTCGTACTTTCTATACATATCAGAAGAAATTTCAAAACATGTAATATATAAAGATATTAAATTACATGGAATGGATCGCAAGAAAGAATACACTCATAACTTCACAGACACCTACAGCTGAAGACTGATTCCGTAGTGTGAACAGTTTCGTGACTAGACTCATCTCAATTGTGAGGAAAAAGAAAGAAGTTTGGGCTCTTTAGTATTCCAGTTGTGGCCCCCTCTACGGCCGAAGAAATCTAGGTAATCAGGATCCGCGTGGATCTGATCTATATTTCTAAATCGCCAAGGTTGAAAATAAACATCCCGGGTAACGTTTAACGTGGCAACTCAATCAATCTACATTTCGTTCGTATATATAGCATAGACATTTTCGGAGACACAGTTCCGTGACAATAAACATATGCAGTATTTTCTACGTACATTTTTTTCTGTGCTATATCAAATGCTGATCATCTTGTTTTGTGTGTGTGGAAGTATTGGTAAGCTTGGTGAAGCTAAAATTCCGGAGACTCCTGCAAATACTGGAGACAGTATATGTATGTTCAGAGAACAACAGCGAAATTGCTTTTTGGGGTTCGGTTCAAGAATTCACTTTGCAGATAAAGTCCGTAAAGGCCGAGACTACTCTACCGTTGATTCTTTCTTTCTTTTTTTTTTTACATCTTTCTTTTGATCCAAACATTTGCGCGCCTTGCCTTGTCAAAGGTGAAAGATACTTGTGTGCTCATTTTATATGTAATTTATCAATCTTTATAAACGCTGTCCATGGAAATATCTGTGCTACGTTTGGATATGCCATATTCACGCCTTCAAAATCTATTATAAAACTCTTCACTACTGCTGAAAACATATAATCTGCTTTTCATTCTCCAATTACATAGGTTTGTAAGGGTGACAAAGTTGTGGTGTATGTCCGGAACGAGCTGGAAGACGGCAGTGCGACATCTATACACTGGCACGGACAGAACCAGTTCAACACGTGCCACATGGATGGGGTCGGACTTCTTACACAATGTAATATACTGTACAAAGAAACATTCAGGTGTGTTCGTAACACGTTGCTGAAATTGATGTAATTGTTACCCCAATACGACAGTGCTTGAATGTTTGAAACATATTTTGTTTTGTAATAGAAACACAGACTATTCTAGCGAAGGAATGATCGAGGCGGTGCAACAAATTCAACATAACTTTAGATTTCTTCATTATTATGTTCCATCCCTGCCCCGGTTAGACCCACTGATAAACTATATTTACCTCCCTCTGCATTCTCCAGCTTTAGCTCCACTTTCTCTTTAAAGAGTGGCGGATTTTATTCTTCTTACTGTACTTCACTCAGTAGTTGTATTGGAAACATTTTTGTGGCCTGCTTTTTATGAGTCCTAATGGAACATCATACCTAAGTTAATTTAAATTCATAAAGTACGTTTAAATAAAGGAGGAGCAGCAGATATGTCACTGGTGGTTGGTGTCTTGAAAGAACGTATTGTGAAAAATACTATTCTTTTCGCTAAGCATATTTTCACTATGCATATAGCTATCTCTTCAATCGACAGAATTTCATCCCGTTGAATAAACTGACGAATAACCTCCTGCGTATTTCCTAATCTTTTCAATGTCGTTATTCAGATACGAGTTCACGGCATACCCCGCTGGGACCCATTGGTACCATTCTCATACGGGTATGCAGATCGGAGATGGACTGCTCGGGGCCTTCATAGTGCGGGAACCTGCCAAACGGGACCCTGTTGCATCACTGTATGAGGTGGACAGCTCAGATCATATCCTTGTTCTACAGGACTTCCTGGACTATTTGACTATCACCCAATACTTGAACGAGATGCACAACCTGTGGGAGGTCACCATGCCAATAGCAGGTGTGGCTTTTTAAACAAATAATTTAAAGTCTATTGCTGAAGATCTTATAACTTAGACGATGTACTTTCGACGCTTAATGACATTTGATGAGAAAGTAGACAGCAAACTAGAAGAAGCTTTTTGACATATATGTTATGTGACTTTCCAAATTGTTTGCGGCCTGAAACGCAATACTTTTTTCTCCTCACTTGCTAACATAGGAAGACAAAAACTGCTTAACTTAAATCATAGTTGTTAAAAAGAAAGTTCTCTAATCATTGAACAATATTCAGAGAGTTGTAACTTTTCATGGCTTATATGATATAAATGTAGTTTGCCTTAAATTATCTTCCTGATTGAATCGCTCAGACAGCAAGTTAAATATTACTACTGCTGAAATAACTAGTTTTGAAATAAGTTTATTAAGACGAAGAAATAGACGGAATTTTGAGACATGTGAGAACGTTACAAACAGAAACGGTCGCTTTCATGCAGCTTGAATCAGCCAAAACATTGCTAGTAAAAAAATTTGTACCAAATGAGGCGAAAGGTCCTTTGCCTCTTTGTAAAAGCGGAAACTTCCACGATAGTCATGGGTGGCATTTCTTCCACCTGGGTCTGTCCAGTGTGATTGTACGATGTGATATACATGATGCATTAAATGGTCTAAATTCTTGTTCAAGCCATGTGGAACATCCAAGGCCTTTTGGAGAAGAAACACCCGTTACGCAGCTGGATAAGATTGAGAACTGTACTGAAATTAGCTTTCGCTTACAAGACGGAGGAAGAAAACAAAATTGCAATAGGAGCAACGTCTGCCTTGTTCGGCACATAGTTTGTTTGTAGTTCGCCAGAGAATCACTCAAATCATCAAAATGTACATTTTGCACTTATATTTTCCGACTTCGACGGAAAAGGCCGAGTATGGCTAAGCCTGAATTGATGGTTTCCCTAAGTTCGTTTATCCCGATTCTTTCTATATCTAGTACTTACCCTCACCAAGCGCGGAGACCTTTTGAAAAAATTGTTTTGCGCAGTGCACGACGAATCAGATTAAGTTTCCAGTGCAAGCCTCAAAATCAGGAAGCAATAATAATAATTGGGTACCCAGCATCGTTCAGTAGTCCAGGGTTAAGCTGCGTCTTTCGTAGAATATCAACCAACTTTGTCAAAAGGTTGCGTGAAAAAATTCATCTAAAAGAATTTGTAATTTGGTATGGTTTTTGGTTGGTATTTCATGGCACTGCCACACTTACATAACCCTCACCCTTCAGGCCACGAATGCAACTCATTATCCACTCACTTACCGTGGCGACCCAATCTGCAATCGGGGAGAGAGAGAGAGAGAGAGAGAGAGAGAGAGAGAGAGAGAGAGAGAGAGAGATTCTAAACGTGTAATTTCTACAAATATTCTTTCACGTTTTTAATACAGTTCCATATGACTATAAAGTTGAACACTCAAGATAACATTAATATTGAATTTGTTACTCTCACTTTCCAGGTCTTATTAATGGTAGAGGTCAAAAACACGTTGTTCTTGATGAGTATCAGATCATTAATACAACTCTGAACCAGTCTATGACACCACTAGAAGTTTTCATGGTGAAGGCAAACACCTCGTACCGATTCAGAATAATTTCTGCCACTCCAAGGTGTCCTTTTGTTCTGTCTGTCGACGGCCACAATATGACTGTCATAGCGACGGATGGAGCGCCTTTAAAACCAGCGACGGTGGATTCTCTTGTTATTGGATCAGGTAACCGAGTTATGTCATAAAATTGTGATGACATTTATTTTATTTAGCTCAGCATTTCAATGAGATTTGTAATAACGTCGTTTTTAAAATTTTTTTTAGTGCATTGAATCCTTACCACACACAATCCCTGCGATCGTTACTTTAAAAATTAGGGAGATTTATGAAAGAGCATAGTAGTATGTTAAAACATTTTCAACGCTTGTTCATTGAAAATTTTCTCCATCTCAGATTCTACAAAAGAATGAATCAATAAACAAAAATCTCAACACGGAAAAAAATATTCCGGATAATGTCCAAACATTTTTTCAGTGGTTTAATTTTGCAAATGCTTCCTTAGCAAGACAATGAAAGTTGAACAAGAAAATGCAAACTAAAATGTCTATAACTTATGAAATTACGGTTCCCTCCATAGAGCATATATGCAAAACCTACGAGGAAATAAAACTAGCACTTTTGCTGGCCAGAAACCACAGTTACGTTACCGGTGTAAAGTATGTCGACTGTTTTCATGTTCAACAGGTGAACGTTATGATATTGTGATCGCAACCAATCAGAATTCCGGAAATTTCTGGATAAAGTGTCAAGGTCTAGTCGACTGTGCCCCAAATGACGGGCATGCTTCAGCTATACTTCGATATGAGGGAGCACCCGAAGTGGACCCACCAGGGAGTCCTACAGAATGGCGGCAGGGGACAGTAGGTTGCATTTCTTTCTTTCGTTTATTTGTTTTTCATTTCATTTATATTAATTCCAGTTATAAGATTCATGTTGATTGGTCTTAATGAAGAATAGACCACCAAAATCTTTAAGATTACGTGCATCTAAAACACTTTTATTGTTGAGCGGATGGTATAAAGGAGATAGCCCCATGTACCATGCACAGTATAATTCGCTGAATTTTAATGCTCGTGCTTCATACAGAGTTTCAATTGATTCAGACAAAGCTTGCACTTTGCATCACCGCCATCTGGCGATTACTATACAATTTTAGATATTATTGCTACGCTGACCAGCTTGGCATATATGTATGTATATTCTGAGATACAAAGTCTTCCGAACAGTCACTGTGGCTGGCGTGCCAGTGTAATAAAATAAATCGACCCCTATAGAATAGTGACTCCCTGTTCATTCCACTTCATACAATAATGACCCTCCGGACACAATTCGTGCTATAGAAAATTGAATTTTTTCATAAAAACCTATAATACCATGACCTCTCACTGATAAAAAGGACCCCTGTAAAATATTGACCCAATGTTATTCATGTTGTAATGTCGGAAATGTGTATACCATATTGCAGCATCTGTGCGGAGGTGGAGTCGGCGGCGTCGTTATATGTTTTGATCTCATTTACGTGACTGGCACCTCGGTTTATATTTGTAAAGTGCGGAAAGAAATGGTCTTATTTATGTAACCGATTGGTGTATTCGAATAATAATTGGTACACATGTTATTGACATCGTGACGAGGACGGGCATATACTGTCCTGCTAGGTGGCGCTTTTGTTATTTTATTAGCTCACCTAAGCAACTCCTCAACTGATCAGGTGAGTTGCTCAGGATAATATGTTGTCCCTCGGTCAATCCATTTAATTTGTGAGCGCCTTAGAAGTTTCATTATAAATACAATCCTAATTAAACAAACTTGAGAACAACTTTTACTTCAACAATAAATCGGTTCCTGTCTTTAACAAGCACTATCCGTTTATATTAAAAATAGTTATTAAATTTTGATTAAAATTGTAACAGTCTACTATGTATCTAATTTGCGACCAATTTTAACCAAACTTGGCCGTGAGTAAGTTATTTCCAGAACAGTTTGGCTCCTTTCTTGAATTAGCAATATTGATCATGCTTATAAGAGTCATCTGCAACATTTAGCATTTTATGCACCATTGTTTTTGATGTTTAAGACATTCTGAATTAGACTTGTGTGACGAACTATATGGTTGGGTGCTCCCAATATTTTATTTAAACTATTATAGAAGTCCCTCCCAGGATCTATTTTGTTGGAAGTTAAATTTAGTGAAAAATAGATGTAAAGCTCCGAGTCCCCAGTCAGCAATGCCGACGGTTAGATGGTTAAATATACAAAAAAGGTTCAAATTCAATGAATGACAATTTAATAACAATTCAATAATCAAATGACTCAAATTTCCAATTACACTCCTTCCGCTCGACCCTTTAATAAGCCTATTGCATCACTTGATTAGCAGTGTGAGATTGATTTCCACCTGTCCTTGTATTTCTACTCATCTGTTGTATCCTTTGTCTCTCTTATTTCTCCCAATTCCTTCTCCTCTTCCTCCCCGACTTTTCTCCAAATTCCTTCTCCTCCTCCTCCTCGACTTCTCTCGACTCCTTCTCCTCCTCCTCCTCCGCTTTCTCCCCCACGACTACACTCCTGTCGACTTCGACTGTCTCGGCTACAGTCTCACTTCCGTCTCCAACTCTTGAAGACGTGGAACCCAATGGAACCGGAAGTTCTCTGTCCCCTAAAATGCTTCCTGTGAAAACACAAGGACGGTATAATCTTTTTTTCTTAGCCCTCTCATCTCATACTACACACAGCCTATCATCAGATAATGGCTATTAAATTTCTTCGGTCACGTATTCGTTCGCATCGAGATACCCATACCTTCTTGTATGGTAAAACAAACGTCATAATACAGCACGGTATCAATTACTTCTTATACATACATCAATAAATTCCGTCACATCAGTACATTTTCCTAATCCCGTTGTATTAAACAATATCACAATAATCAGACGCATTTCTTTACCTTACAGCTCATACCAAGTACGCAAATATTCAAGTATCCATGCTCTGATATATGCGTAAGTCCATAGTAACTAATCTTACATACTTCAACCATGTTTCCGAATTCACAATTCAAGCATATGTAAATTCTAACATAAACGCATTAATAAATGCACTGGTGTACTACGAAGTAACCTAATAGCGAATTACAAAATTAATTCTGACCACAAGCTAACAATCTACATAATTCCGTCTCGCATCATAATTCTCTACGTAAGCTCAAGCCCATTTCTCAAATACGCATGTAAATAAAACACTACAAAGGTAAGTCTACATACTAACGATCCTAGTAATTAAGTGTACATATTACAAATAATTACAATTATGATGTCGTAATATTTGCAAAAATCGAGCAAATAACTTACTGACCTTTTCGAAGCTTTGCCTTTCCTTAGCATCTACCTCTAGGTTCTGCCGCCAGATTACTAGTGGCTTCTTTCTCAGAATAAACCCTATTGATCTACAATCCTTCCAGGCGAATACCAAATTACAATTACGATTTCAGAAGGTATCATTCTGGTCTGAATTGTAATCGCGCCCTCTGTCTCAACTTTGATTGAATATCGCTGTGGACCGATCCAATCAAACTTAGCGGACAATGTTCCTCTCGCTGTCTGATCCTTGAGCTAACCTTTAACATATAGGTGTGATAACGGCAAGCTTTTGTTAAGTGACATGACCGGTCGCCTTTGCCGACTCAACTTTCCGGTCTCTGACTTGCCATGGCCGCGGTAATATCCCAAAGACAGGTAGATTATAGCTTATACATGACTTTATAGCTGGGGCAGCAACGTGACAACTTGAATATACCTTATATATATATATATATATATATATATATATATATATATATATATATATATATATATATATATATATATATATATATATATATAAACGGTGCTGTTTGACATTTCATTTGTCTAAGATTGTCGTTTTTTTTATCCTTTATGCACCATAAAAATTTCATTCTCATTCAGTCTTTATCAAAATTAGCAGCAACTTAAAATATATTATAAACGAAGAAAACGTTGTTTATAACCAATTACCTTAATAACTATAATTAATAATGTGTTTACGATGCTTATTCATTTATTGAAACTGCCATATCCTTTTATCGTTACCAGAGTTATGCCCCCATTTATTGATTTGAAATTCTCATTGGGTGCCTTGTATGGACCATATTTGGGTCAGATTCTGTTCAAGTCTGGCTAGGAGTAAACATTACTGTGATGGGTGGAATTCTCGATAGCAGTTTATAGGCTACCCACTTGCAGGCATTGGCTCCACGCTCCTGCCCATAGCAACAATCCATGTAGACGGATGTGTTAGTGTAGCGAATGTAAATATTTCCAGATAAGCATGCCAAGTACCCTCGTCCTGCATATAGAAACATTGTAAATAGAGATTCATTGGTTTTGACTCGACGCATTATATGTTCATTCTCTTTCACAAATTCCACGATTCCCTTACTGTCAACATTGTGGAACGTTTAATCCACGAACACTAGGAAACGGAAGGTTCTAAATAAACAATCTCCGTCCCCTCTCATAGATAAACTTACGAATGGTTTTGCATTCGCTGAAATATACTTCGCCGAACCCTTTGCGTGGGTACTTTTAACTTCTTCACAAAATATTTTTTTCCTCGTTTTGCAATGTGGATCTTGGACTCCACTAACGATGGCAATTGTCACCATTACGCTGCAGTGATTGCGCATAATCTTTATGCATAGTACGGTCAGTTTCTCTCTGAACTGCCACAAGTGATCACGAATGGAACTATAATAATTTACATGAAGCAGATTCAGTACAGTTAAAAGATTCCATGATTTACGTAGCTAAACCCTTGATTAAAATGCCCCCCCCCCCCCATAAAGACAGAAATGACTGAAATGGCTGAACGAACGATACTTTTCTCATTTTTATTAACAGCGAAGTAAATCAACACATCATTCTTCCTTATTTGTCCGACTCACTATACCACGACTCAGATGATATTGGAGCATAACAGCGAAAAGATTTCTAGTACATCTCGTACCACAACTCCTATTCTGACATGTTTGACTTTCAACAAGAAATGCTCATTTTTATTGTATGTTATGTGTTGACATTCTACGATACTATTGTGCAAAATCTCGACAGTTGTATCGATCCTTTGAAGAAAGCATCTTCCGTTGCAACGCTTGTATATTGGGGTACAGAAAGAATGTTATGCTCGAAAGCACGCTAGCTATTGTGCCACACAAAAACTTATCAATCTGTCGTTAATAGGTATTTAGCAAAAGTTCTGCGTTGGTTATATTAATTATGCAGGCTACAATATGCCTAAAACGGTGGGAAATGGAAGACCGGTCCTTAAACTCAATCGATGGTTTTGGTTTGGAAAGCCCACAAATCGTGCAAGAAATTCTCGTGTGTCTATGACATCGATGTTAAACATGTCCTAACAGAGAAGTGAAGAAAAAAAAAAAACATATAGTGATTTTACCATTGAAGACTTGTATGAAAGAACGTATCAATGAGGTCAGAGCTTAGAAATCCGAGGATAACGTGTCACGAAAATGTTGGAGCACGAATAAAATCGTCTTCTACAAACTGATCCAGAATATGATGCATCCGACTAAGACCACGACGCCTTAGACATAAAAATACTTTGAATCCTCCTGACAGTTCGTTTGGAAGACATACCAGCGCCACTTGCCTCTTGTAAGAGGCAGACAAATCTCAGGAGAACGAATGAAATATATGGATGTGCTTTCGTTGGCTATGCAGATATTCTTGATTTCCGACAGGTCATCCCCAAAATCTCGCAGAACTTATTTTTATAAAGCACGTTTGCCAGTACAAAGGAATCATCGCATGCCAAGTTCTTCCATCAACACACTAGTTCCATCCATGTTTCCACATCATTGCAGCGATAAACGGATGTTGCCGTTGTGTCGGACATGTGCTGACCTCGGCAATCAATACGAAACCTTCCATCACGACTACAAAGAGTGCGTTTTTAGAGGAGCGCAGGAGATGTGGAATTGTCCCGTGCTGTCAGTCGTAGATACCAGTTATTACAAGGAACAGTCCCGACCTTTTTTTTTTTTTTCGGGAAATGTTGAAAAGTTCCTAAAATGCCAACATGGTGTCGCAAAAAAGAAGACAAATTCAAGCAATGGTACTGATCAGTCGAGGGAGTCAAATGTCGAAAACAGACATTACCGAAGTCATTATTAAATAAATTGTTTGTGTTGAAATTGTTTGTGTTGAAAACTACCTCAGCGCCTAATATTTGCCCAAGACATTCTACTTCTCAGCGCCAAGCCAATGTTATACAACAAGGGAAGGCTCGACTAACACACGGAAATTGTAGGAGAATACCCGATCATGGTCAGTTACGAAAATACGATCAAGTGTTTTTGCCAGCTAGTTTGCCAAGGTGATTATTGCTGCTTATCTAACAGTTACTGCCCATTTCAAGTTGTACTCGGTTATATAATCTCTAGTTAGCCATGTACTTACTCTGAGACAGACGGCAGAATGAACATCGGTCGACCTGTATGCTATCACCTGCACATCGAAGGCGAATATTTAGGAGCGTGGGCCGAGGTCGACACCATTCTCAGTTTTGGAGTCGCGGACCCAAGAATTACGGATTCCAGTAGCGAGGTAAGAGGGACCCCGGGTGGCCTAGTGGTCTAAGGCGCTCGCCTTTACTGATCACTGCCATATCACCTCCATCCGCGTCGGTTCAAGTCTCAGTCTGTGAGAAAGCTGCCAGTAGATTCCCGCTTGTCGATGGTTCTTACCAGGGTTTTCCCTGGCTTCTTTCTCAACCAGTGATACTGGCCGCCATGTATAGCCTATCTTGCGCTGGGAAATGACGTTAAACCCAAAACAACAACAGCGAGGTAAGATAGGAGAAATCAGCACTAAACGTAGCGTGAATGTGGCTCATTCAACCATCGTAACAGTCAAGCAGTGAGTTTTGACGTGCAGATAACCATTGAAGTGAGGAAAAGACAAAGACTCTCTCGGCAAAACCGATGATCTATACCCGATTACACGTTGTCAGGTAAGAAAATAGGCAGTAAATCGTTGGAACAAGTATATTAAATCGTCTCCCAGAACCGGACGTGACTTTCTGATTACAATATGGTACCATATCGCTACCATCAAGTTAAAAAGGATTGACTTGGAGGGATGATGATGTTATTACCATAGACACCAATGATTAAAGATGTCTTCTACATCGGAAATTGAGCCCTATGGCAAGAACGATACAGAGTCTTGCGCTCTCCAAGGTATTATAAACTCGTGATTTCAGTACCATTCGTGGAATTACATGTCTATCCATACCGACATCTTACACCACAAGCTAAACTGAAACTGATTGTTTTATGACCCAGCATGAATATTGTGAATTTAGCCGAAATATATTTAGGGACCCACTCCCAAAGCTTTGGCTAGAGCAAGATTTGTGTACTTGGGAGAAACAAAAGTGCGCTGTTTCAGTTGTGGCAAGAGACTCTACGGTTTGGGATAAGAAAGATTCAGTCTACTAATGGCGTGGAACAAGTCTCCACGCTGTCACTACTTTCATTTGGTTGGCCAAAAGTGTATAACTGAAACACAAAAAGACCAATTATATTCAAAAGGGCACAAATAGGATAATAAATAGTATATCCCTGCCATATAAAGACTGATGGAGGAAGACTGTAGCATAGTCACCAAAGTGATATTTTTATGAATACTTAAGGAGAGTGCATTAAAAGTTTACCTTTCGAGCTGAGAGAACAAAATATGAATATTTTTCTTGGATTCATGTGAAACAGTGAACAATTACATCCTCGGCATGTAGTTTTAACCATTGGTATCTGAGTTTTAAGAATATTGAGTGTGGTGGTGTTTTGAAAAGTTCAGGCCCCGAAAACTTGCGAGCATGTTATTTGACATAACTCCTACACCAAGCAGTCCATCGAATTCAAAGGATTAAAGACTTAAACAATTACAAAGTACTTTTCGAAGAATTAATTGCTCATGACGATAATCCTTTCAATTTAGGACCGCGTAGTGTGTTTGTGTGTGTGTGTGTGTGTGTGTGTGTGTGTGTGTGTGTGTTTTGTTGGATTTCGTTTGCCTGCCGTTCCACTTTGTCAGATTTGTCGAAATTATATGATTAAACAAATTAGTAAGTTGCACAACAAGAAAAACATAAAAAAAACAGAAAATGCTGTTCACGAGAAAATCAATTGGTTAAAAGAGTTGCATAGACACCATATAAATATTTTCATTGATACTCTTGAATTGGCATTCAAATTTTACCTTTCGAGCTGAGAGGACACATTTACAAATATTTTACCTGGACTCAAGTGAAGCACAAATACCAACTAACGTCCAAACGGCATGTAATCATTGGTATCCGACTAAGAAGAAGGTTGATTGTTTTAAAGGTCAGACACTGAAAAATTGCTAGCATTTTAATAGACTCTTAATGCACAAGCTCCATCTTCAAGCATTTCGCCTATTTCCTTGACGGAACGTAAATCAATGGATTAAAGACTTAGACAATTACAAAAGTGCTCTTACACGAATTAATTTCTCAGATGATAACCTTGTCAATCAGCGATAAATTGTACTCTCTCTCTCTCTCTCTCTCTCTCTCTCTCTCTCTCTCTCTCTCTCTCTCTCTCTCTGTATTTCTTACTTTGTTTTCCTGAAGATGCAGACCAATTTTAGTACTTTTAAGTGCAAAGAGTGCAAAACCCTGACTCAGTCATTTGCTTACGGAATGAATTTATTCGACACGGTAAAATCTAATCACCCAGTTACATTGATTCGTGCACTCTATGCCATCAACTGCATCAGTACTACTACTACTACTACTACCACCACAACAACAACAATAATAATACTTTCGATGGGCATTATTATGTTTGTACACACGATCGGGCGGACAGGAGTAATGCTATATGCACGTCAACGTTTTATTGTGGAGCATAAAAATTCAAAGTTACGGCAAAGTGACTACTAATATGTGATACTGCGAAAGAGATTTATGTGTTCAAGTCCCCTTTGTCAGGGTTCTTTTACGTAACCTTTCAAAGATGATCGCACGCTAATTCACAGTAGCCTCGTAATATTTGTCAGGCACAGCAGCACTTGATTGCCTTTGGCCAATCAATCAAAAGCGGAAAGGTTATTAAGGTAAAATATATCGGAGGAGCAGCCGGCACTTCTATCTTGCCACGAGGTCCACCAATATATTTTCTTTGTTCTTTCCAGATCTTCAACCCGTTCCCGGATCCTAAAGTGAACCGGAGCGAGAGCCATGACATCTACCAGGACAGTCTCCGTTATGGCGGGACGGACGAAGATTACACCTTGGAACGGGTGGACGTCAAGTACTACATAAGTAAGCTTTTGAAATTATTCATCAGTGTTCCCATCTGACACTGTCAATGCCACGGAACATTATATTTATGAATTCTTTTAACTAATGTCAAAACGTTGTATGCTCCAAAATACATAAAAATATTTTGTGAATGGATTTTAAGAAAAACAGCCAAACACCTCAGTCATGGAAATGCATAAAGGGACTTTGCTGTGCGAGCCACGCAATCCTTGTGTTATATATATATATATATATATATATATATATATATATATATATATATATATATGTTGTTGAAAAGAAAGAGTATATATATGTTGCTATATATATATATATATAACTTCCATGAATAACTGTAAATGCACAGATCTCAAGTCGTTGAAAGGCTTGTTGTAGGCTTCAATCAATTCAATCAGAAACGAAACTACATGTGTTTCTAGAGGTCAACTGGTCGTGCATAAAATTGATCCAATACCCTGCATCTGTATATGTTTCTTTATAGATTAACATAAATCTATACATTTATGTGCATCCATTTAAGAAACATTTAAACGGTCAAATGAATAAGGTACTATCGTTTGGTAAGAAGATATATTTCTTCTTGGTAAGTTGCACAGGAGGGCATTCCGCTGTTTTTAATTGGCTTGTGAATTACTTTATGCTGTCGTCACATTTCTACCTATAATTTTCTCACTCGATCAACATTATTATAACATTATTACAGAAAATAAATATTGATATCGTCATTTGACGTTCTCATTAAAGGAGACGTGGAAAATTTCCCAAAGATAAACAAATAATGAACAACGTTTTGTTATTCTCTTCATATATCAGTCAGAACTCAAACACGTGCTTTGAACTGCCAACTAATGCTGTGGATTCCAAAGGTGAGAAGCGTTACGTAATTATATTCGCAATGTAAGGTTGTCAGACATTTCAAGTCGAATGTCTGTCACCAAACTAACTGATATCGTATGTCATGTACAGATTCAAACTGTCATAATTTCAACATATTAAAAACCATTTTTCATCAGATTTTCAGTATATGATAAATATAAAATTTGTCATCATCTTCAAACCAAAATATTTTGAATTAATACCAAGTGATATGCTAATGAGTAGGAGTGGTTATCACCGCTCAGACAATAGATTAATGAACCCAACTATATTCCTTGCAGCTTTACAGTGGTCGGTGAACGACAACACAAAGTACAACCACCCCGTTTATTATCCCGTGGCCGATTTACACCCGCGCAAAACTCATTTCACTCCAACAATGAACAACATATCCTTTGGCTTACCTCTGAGTAACAGCAATAGTAGTTTTAGTAATAGTTGTTATTACCCTTGTTATTTCTTTTTTGTTGTAATTGTAGGGGTAGTAGCAATAATTGTGGTAGTTGTTGTTGCTACTGCTGATATATAAAGTCTCAAGAGCTTACCTTTTAATTATCTCAGGTGTACCTGGATTAAATGTTTGTAATCAGCTTATGCCTGGAGGAAATTCTTGAGAAACTGGACAGTATTCACATTATACGCTAGTTAGTCCCATGTAGACTCTTTTTCCGGCAGGATCGTATTACCACTTTAGAATAGTCATTATATTAAGAAACGAGGGTAAATATGAACATCTTGTTGTAAATTTGAAAGAACCATTTAGCCCAAAACTGAGGCCTCCATTTTTCCATTTCAAGATCTGCTTTATATTCTTTGTCATTGTGTCAGTTTTAGAATATACATATGTAGTAGTGGCGCACTAATTATCAGCATATCGGTTGACCGTGGTATATTTTTCCGGTGGTACATATCACGATACTCTTTCATTGTACTAGTATATCGGTAGTCTCGTCAGTAAAATGTCTACGGAATTTACAGAGTAACCTTGTTACAAATTTAATGATATGAACAGCTTGCTTTCATTTTTCATGAAAATATAATTCAAAACCGTATCCTTTTTGGCCAAACGTTTTTATTTTTCACATATTCCTGCGCATTGTGATAAAAGTCGATTTGTGAAACAGAAAGTGTGTTTTTGTATGCTGTTTATTCAATAGCAACGGCTATTTGCACAGATGCAGTTCCTGCAGCTATATGTTTCCTTGGGTACGTGTTACTTTTTGTAATCAGTCGTTGGCTTTGAGAATCTGCTCCGTTTGAAACGTTCTCTATTAAATACATGTGCGACACACGTCTTTTGAAGTTGTAAATTTTCAAGTTTTATTCAGGCAGATAATGCTATACTAAATCCAAATCTATGAAGCAAATCCTTAACCGGAACAAATTACATATTACTTTCACCCGGCTCCTCTCCTGACCCAGTGGAATGACGTGGCAGCGGACCTGCACATCTGTAACAGCTCTACAGTTAATATGTCTGACTGCGAAAAGGACCTCTGTTACTGCACGCACCTGCTGGAAGTCAAGCTCGGACAGGTACAGAACGCACATCGGCGAGTTAGACAGAAAATGCATAAATATAATGTGTCGTAGACTGACGGCATCCATTACGTATTTTGTTTGAGTGATATCTTAGTTATCTTTTTATTTTTCTTACTATATATTCTGCCGGCTTTTCCAGAAATTGTCATTTACTATAGAAGATGTAAGCCGTTTCATGTAGAGGAGATTTTAAATCAAGATAACTAAATACTGCAGGCTGCGTTAGTACAACAGGCTAGGCACGGAAAAATTGCGAAAGGATTGTTACGTGTAGGCTCGAACATAAGTAACAAAAGTAAAGAGTGAAGTCAACAAGCTTTGTAAATTTAACAAAATAATTTATTTCTCTAGAAAACAAGGTAAAAATATGAAATAGGACTTACGGTTTGTGAATGTAATTCAAAAATTAATCCTAGAATTCAAAAATATAAGTCATATCACTAAAAAGTTCTAATTGAATCTAAGTTCGAATCTCGATGAAGTTCCAGTATGGAAGGCGATGACGTCAGATGAGGTCGTTGTACTGATGGCATTAGTTCCTCGTTGAATCACAATTTATAATGTTCCAGTTTAGAATTCCAGAATAAATTTCCACTAAATGTCTTTGTCCAAGAATTTTTTTAAAGAAGAGCACTTGTATGTTTTCCAGAGAATATAAATTATTAAATCCCAAAAATAGAAGAAGTCTAAATCAAACTGGCATCAACATAAAAAACACATTGAGCTCTAAAGGTGTAGAATACGACTGACTATAATTCACTGAGATACGAATATTAAACCGAACTAAAACGTAATTTCAAGCCCACATGATGGGTCACATGATCACTCACTTCAAGTCAATTAGCACGTAGGCTAGAATAGTCCTTGCTAAGAATCAGATTCCCACAATGGAAATGAAATAAAAATAAAACTGTTTACAACAGAGCTAACACGTGGGCTGAACATGACCTTGGTAATAACCAATCATTTTCACTTAGTGTTTACAAAATAAGAACCAAGGTTAAGAACTAGGTCAGCTAAAAATACAATTTAGCAATCATTTTGCGTTCTAATCAGGCTAAAAGAACTGAAATAAGTTTACTGGGAAAAATGTCAAAGCTAGTAAAAATATTACAATAACATGTAATGAAATAAAAATAAAATAAAAGGGAATTTAAAACTAACACACAAGTAATTTAATTACATATCCGTAACAGGATATATGATAGAATTCTCTATTTTATTCAGTCCTGCTGCTGTTAATAATCACAATGAATGTCTAAAAGATTGAGTTTGGAAGCTTTTAATTTCCGTTATAATACATACCTCATGATGTTTTCTGTAAAACATATCACACTATGATATCCAGACTTTTAAATTAACCGAATTAACGAAGATTTTCATTGTGATCTAGCGATGCTCACATTATATTTGAGTTATCTACCGTGGATTGTCGATTATTTGTCATTTTATACTCAAGTAACATTTTTAATGTAGAACTTGCTATACTGTTATGCTCTCAAGGTTATTCTTGTCACATTCGAAAACTGTCGGGAAGGAGCATGGATCAGCAGGGTCCAATTTTCGGAATGTGTGACATTAGTTTAATTTGATACGATTTTAGAACGTATCTGACAAAAGATCGGTATGCCAGTGGGAAAATGACTGCTCCCATTATGCCCCGTCATAGAGTAATTATGCCATGAGAAACAAACGTTCGCTTTAACATCATCTATGACTAATCAGTGATTTCTCCGTTTGTCTGTTTTGTCTGTCTGTTTGTTACTCACATTGCTCATGAACTTTAGAGTTTGGTTGATGACTCGGGAACATTGTCAAGAATGAATATTGTAAATAATACTGTCGCCAATTGATGTCATGGCATGGACAGCAAAATTAAATTCTTGACATTCGGGACTTATTGTCCTGTTTCGTCATTGTCCAAAACAATGAGCATTCCAAAACTTCGTGTTCAAGAAAAATTTAAAAATAAATATCCCTATAAAAAATCATTAACCTGCTATACAGGTGTGTGTCTGTATGTATGTGTGTGTGTGAGTGTGTGTGTGTGTGTGTGTGTGTGTGTGTGTGTGTGTGTGTGTGTGTCCTTTCTGTACTTTATTACTTGCAGCCAAGTTTCTAACTTAGATTTTAGCTTTATTAGTTTTTGTCTGCGCCAAATTTAGGTCCTAGCCTATTTTTAGAAAAATATTTTTATGTAGATTTGGTGTAATTAATCTGTTAGTTAGGGGTCGACTCTAGTATTCTGAAAAAGCTTTGCATATGTCTTAATTTTCTTACTCCTATATGAATTTTATAATTGTCAATTATTAGAGAAATGAATATATATATATATATATATATATATATATATATATATATATATATATATATATATATATATATATATATATATATATATATATATATATATATATGTATATAGTATTCACGCAGTATAATTGATATACCACATGTATAAAGTTTTCATTAATTGGAAACAATGCTTGTCAATTTTCTTTTCAATGAAAATGTATTCAACGAGTGGTATATCAAAGATACAGCGTATATACTAAACATACAGTTTACATAATTGCCTTTGGAGTGAGTTAAGATTGGCTAGATGCAACTGTGTATTGTCGGAGTGAATGAACTGTTCACATCTCTACCAAATGTGTCCACTACAAAATGTAATTCTGTGCCTTTTGCGGCTAATCATAGCCCTCTTTGCAAATTGATAATTTGCTTCTTATTTCTTTTTAAAGCTTCTATTTTCAATCATATTATTGAAAAATATTAGACACACCTATGATTTAAACACGTAAGATGGTTTAAATGAAGAAAATATAGCATTATAAGCACAGCATGGTTAGCTTCTTGAACAATGAATGCGCAGCCTTTCACTTACCAGCGAGTGTATTAAGACATCGTCTCATGACACAGACGAAAATCCACTACGCTGGTTATTCGCGGATCTTCGCTTGTATCATGGAGAGAGAGAGAGAGAGAGAGAGAGAGAGAGAGAGAGAGAGAGAGAGAGAGAGAGAGAGAGAGAGAGAGAGAGAGAGAGAGAGAGAGAGAGGATTTGAGAGAATTATTATCAGGGCATTTTTTTATTGTCTATTGCAATGTTTCTCTGTTGGTAGATAGTCTGCTGCCTGACCAGCCAACACAATGCGACACAATCAGGGAGGGGGAGCAGCCTTCGGACATTCTAATATTTAAAAATAATTGGTTTTTAGAACCCTTTTATATGTTTAAGAAAAACAAGAAAAAAAGAAAGACACAACCAAAAACAAGCATTAAATTGTGTACAGTACGTGTGTGCCTCCTATCCAATACAAGCTTTTGCAACTTTGTATCATTGGTACTGTGAACCCAGTAGATCAGTCTCATGGGGAGTGTACACATACCCGTTACGACGAACCAGTTTCATGTAGGTTACTTAGTGTAACTTAATTTCAAGCCCAAACCGCTCCGGTGTCCTAAGTGGGTAGGGCGTCCGCCCCGGATGCGGGAGGTCGCGGGTTCGAACCCCGACCGAGTCACACCAAAGACTTATAAAAATGGTACTAGCAGCTGCCTTGCTTGGCGCTCAGCATTAAGAGCTTAGTGTGAGGACTGGTCGGCCTGGTGTCAGGATAATGTGACTGGTTGGGACATGATGCCACATGTCTGTGATGTATTTAATGTTTTGTTGTTGTTGTTGTTTCTTAAACATACTATAATGTTCTAAAAATCGATTATTATTAATTAAATACGAAAATGTCCAAAGGTTCCTCTCTCTCTCTCTCTCCCTCTCTCTCTCTCTCTCTCTCTCTCTCTCTCTCTCTCTCTCTCTCTCTGGACCATCGTAGCAAGATACAGGCTAAATCTATGAAATGACGACCGTAGAGGATTTTTGTTTGTGTCATCCCACGATGTCTCTGGACTTATGAAGTATGGTAAAAGTTAAGTCAAACTGACCAAAGGATGAGAGAGAGAGAGAGAGAGAGAGAGAGAGAGAGAGAGAGAGAGAGAGAGAGAGAGAGAGAATTTATGGTTGGTACTGTTACTAAAGCAGAATAATGACTTAGATCAACTGTAAATATATTAAAATATTTTAATTACCTCTTGCTGGTTCGTCATTTCGCTTAGTTTCTATTCAACGTTAAGTTCCATGCGCCGGTACGTGAATGGCTAAGCTTTCATGTGAATGTCATAGCTAACCATGTGTTTGTAGTGCTCTACTTTTATCATCAAAACCATCTTTCATGTTTAAATCATAAGTGTATATTATATTGATTTAATCAATGTGAACAAAAATAGAAACTAAAAAACGAAAACAATCAACTTATCAATATGCAAAGCTGAGTGTGAATAGCCACAAAAGGCATAGAACTACATTTTATAGCGGACACACTCGGGGATATGATGAGTTCATTCACTCGGTCAATACACAGCTACATGTAGTAAATCTTAATTCCGTTCAAAGGGCACATATATGTATTTTTATGTGATATAAATAAAATATATGTACAGTATGTACGCTGTATCAATGCTATGCCACTCGTTGTAAAAATTTTGCATTAAAAGGAAACTCGGCAAGCCTAGTTGCCTTTAAATGAAAACTTTATACATCTCGTGGTAAATCATTGATACAGCGTACATACTATATATATATATATATATATATATATATATATATATATATATATATATATATATATATATATATATATATATATATATATATATGTGTGTGTGTGTGTGTGTGTGTGTGTGTGTGTGTGTGTGTGTGCTGATATTATGTCTGTAAGTCTGTATATTAATACTATGTGCATATATCTATGCATGCTTTTAGTATTCGTACTAGTATGTAATTATCTATATAATGTATGTAGGTATATTGTGTATATATTATTAATTTTAGAGGTCTTTAAAATGTTTAACTTTATGTTTAAACGTTTTTTAAATATGTATGTTATGCATTGGTATATGGGAATGTCTCTGCATCTTTACTTCTAAAATACCGACGTTACTCTGTCAACTTTATTTGATTGCTTTCAGGAGTAATGGCTCCTCTTGTTTGCTGTCTTGAAAAATACTGAAACCAAGTTAAAATTTACGATCATAACAATAACGCTAGAGTAAAGATAAGTACTTTACGTTTTTCAGTGATGGTTTATAGTATCTGTTTCTCTGTCTATGTACTTGTTGACTTCGTGTGCAATTTTCTCTTCCCATTCGTCAAATATTCGTTCTCATCTGTCACTGTTTCTTTTATTTCTGTTCGTTTAGTTACATTACGTTTGATGTTAATTTTCTTTTCTGTTTAACATGGGATCAGTGGAGTCTTTACAAAAGTCTTGCATGTGGCAGCAGGCTGTCTTTCTCGGGGATATCTTAAGTGGGGACACATATAACGACAAAGACTTTCTTATTCTTCCCCATGACTGAAAAAAGAGACATTTTTTATTTTAGCAAGACTGTTTATAATGCAAGCATCGTTTTATCTGCGTTATAAGAAAAAAATAACACACTACATTTTTTGCTATGAAATCACAGCTGTATCAAAACAATAAAATACAAGTAATCTCTGTTTGAGAACTGATAGGATTATGCAGAATTATATACTTTGTCAATGTGAACATGGAAGTGGGCCACGATTTCGAAATTATTCCCGAACAATGAAAATCTTTCTGAATTCAGCTAATTTAAATCAAGTATATTGTGATTAGTCACACAGCAGAATACTGACGTACGTATTATTAGGGAAATAAAAGGTGAAAAGATGCGTCTTTTAGACATTCCATGCGACTAGTAGCAGGGTTCTTATCTTTAACTAAATGAAAGAGATTACCTCACCGTGTCTTTCTATTTCACCATTGTTTTCATTAGCGGTTCTTTGGAAAATCGGTACAGGTGCGTTGGCATTGTTGCCGGTGCGTTGTGTTTGACCAATATGATAAAGCAGATGCAAATAACACAGACGGCGAATTCTTATGTTAGTGAATATCCCTGAAATAATTTGCTACGTTCATTTATTATATGTACAAGATATCGAAGATATATCACATACAATAACCGTGTTCTATGACAACGTTAGTATCGTCATTACGACTATCAACATCAACATGGCAATCATTGACCAATATTGGTTCTTTTATTATTATTATTATTATTATTATTATTATTATTTACAGGTTGTTGAGTTGATTATGATAAGTCTTAGTGATCTCATGCATCCTATGCATCTCCATGGATACCAGTTTCGTGTGGTTGGCAACGGAATGGTAAGGGAGATAATGGATGATATTTCTAACCCTTTCCCTGACTTTTAAATGCAATTTTAAGTATAATGATGACAATATGTTGATCTATTTATTTGTACACACACACACACACACACACACACACACACACACACACACATATATATATATATATATATATATATATATATATATATATATATATATATATATATATATATATATATATATATATATATATATATATTACTGGAAAAGAAAAGGAGGTCAGATCGTTTACGATAATTACTTGTCCGTAGCGTCTTAAGAGATCGATATTTGTCGAAATTATACGAATATCAGCCGTAACGATTATTTGTCATAAAGACCATATGACATCTTCGCTAGCCAAGGTTCCGATATGCTAACCGTATCGACACCTTAGCGGATCGATCATATATTTCAATTGTTTGTCTTAGCGACGTCTACAGGATTTCATGAGTTGCCTCCCTGAGTACGTAATTAACTAGTAGCATGTAACAACGGTGCATTGTACATCGGCCGAAAATGGTGGAAGCAATTGATTTTAAAAGGATACTTTGCAAGTTTAACATTGAAAATATGACTACGTGCCAGAGAGAAGCCATTACATATAGAGTTGAGTGAAAGAATTTGTTTGTACAAACACGGGTAGGCAGAGGAAAACTGCTTATTTATGAGTCCATTCCAGTTGTGTGCTCCCTTCTCTCGATCATATAGAAATCGTGTTCAAATTTGAACAACTTGATTTTGATTGGATGAAGTTCACAAACCCGAAGCACAGGAATATCTGTATGATCCGACAAAGTGTAGATAGGGTTAACATATCAGAACGTTGGCTAACGAAGATGCCGACATGAAAATTAGCACAAACAGCAAATTTCAAATGGCTTGTACCATGCACAGTTTCTTTAACCACAAAAGTTATGTATTTTACCTTTATAAAAGAAAATGTAAGCAAAATGTGAAGGACATGAATCTTACAACAAAAACATACAAAATAATACGGTACACACCACTTAATAAGATAACATTTGTTTGACAAAATGTTTCAATTTGTTTTTGTCTGTTACATTGTTTACAGACAACACAGGTTTTTGAAGAGTTGAAAAAATTTAATGTGAAGCATAAAAAATGTAATTATTGTGCTGAGACTTTTCTCAGTTCAAGATTTCTAGGTTAGAGATACATTAAAAGAAAAGAAATGATAATGTTTCAAGGCAAAATGTTATGTAATCCGATTTTTATTTATTGTGTTGTGACACTAATCTTCCATAGGCAATTTCCGTTTACCGATACTAATATTTTGTGGTCCAGTCAGGCATCTCCTCTATAGTAGATGATACTATCTGTGATTGTTGATCCAGAATGGACAGCTACACCAGAATCCCTCTGGAAGGTCCTTCCAGGTGGATCAGAGCAGATATTCTCATCTGCAGGCAGATGGCAAGAGCTGTGTGGACAACGCAGGACATCAGCTTAGGTACAGTAGGAACGGATGGCCATCTCATGCATCCGGACGTGTCTCTAGACGTCTCGACTTTGTCGTGTCATTCAATTCAGACATGCCTGCACGAGAGAGTGAGGCGACTCTGTGCAACCCTCTTTCACTTAAATCCAACTCACGCGTAAGTCGTGACACTATTTCCCATTATTACTCTCCCCTCTCCCCACCAGACACTTTCAAGTCCCGTGGCGATGGGAGAGCGGCACTGTAGCACGGATTGATATGCTGGGAGCAATAGCTGCATTCTTGTACATTGGCGGCTCATGGCATACGGTCGCTCTTCACTGGACCAACGCACCAGTGGAATTCGTCAACCCCCTGGGTGACTGAGCAGCCTTTTATAGGATACTGCTCACCTCTGTAGCACAAGGAAGGGGCTAGAAAAGGTGCCCGGAACATTGCCTTCTTCACCTGAACCCTGGTCATAGAAATCTCACCATAACGATCGAAAATGTAACACAAAGACAAAGGTGACGCAACTCAACATCGGTGCCTGCAACATACGCTCACTAATGGACAGTACATCGGTAGATAGATAAGAGAGAAGAACAACTCAATTTGATAGAGAACTGGCTAGATTTAACATACAGACAACTCACCGAGGCAAGAAGGGATACAATTACTGGAGTGGCCGTAGTAACGAAGAGCGACGTGAAGCTGGTGTTGGATTTGCCATCAAACCAAAACTAGGTAGCTGATTGATTGATTTATTGATTGATTGATTAATTGATTGCAATTTTACGGCGCACCAGCACTTTTAGGCTATTTAGCGCCATACAAAAGGTTATATCTAGGATCATTTAAAAGTGGTTAAAGGTTTTGTATCGACCAGCGATATAAAACCAGAGTTAAAGGTAAAACGATAAAATGGTAACGGTGATAAATAAAACTTCCCGATCAACGGGGAATGTAAATGGTGTATGTTAATGAAGTCAGTCGGTAAAATTACCTCCCGATTGACCCGTTAAGCCACCGCCTTCTAGGAAGTCTTCTAAGACTTGGGAAAGGGAAAGTTAATTGGATTGAATGTAGAGGCAACGGTGGTATCAAGAGAGATACAAAGAGAAAGATAAAGAAAGTGAGCGAGTAAATAAAAACTTCCAAGGGCTCAGCGTGACCAGCCGATTTGTCGAGATCGGGCCCATTCCGACCACCCGTCTAGAAGAAGTAGAGGCCAACGCAGCGTATTGCATCGGAAGGCCTCTGCTCAACTACCAGAATCCTTTCCTCCCTCGACACGGGATGCAATCCAAGGCAAACATGTTGCCTCTACTTAGTCGCTTCTTACGATACGTAGTGAGGACACGTCGGGCCAATTCTACAACCCCGGACCCTCAGGGCTACAACTAGGTAGCAAGGTCACAAATCTACTAAGGGTGTGAATAACAGACTACTGCAATGAGACTTCCACTGTCTCGAAAAAGATGTATAAGTATCATAAGCGCGGAGCCACCGCGACCCAATAGTTAGCGTACCGGATTCGCGACCGAAAGGGTGCTGGTCTGAAACCATCTGACCAACCTGGGTCAGCTACCATAGTGTATCATTAGTCAAGTCACTTCACTCATATTGCCTAGGCAATAAATAACCTGCCTGTGTTGCAGTGTCTTAAAGCACCAAACCAAACCAAACCAAAATCATAAACGCCTATGCACAAATCTTGACCAACCCAGATGAAATTAAGGACACATTTTATTAAGACCTGCAGTCTCTAATTGCAGAAGTACCAATGGAAGACAAATTCGACGTCATTGGTGACTTCAGTGCTAGAGGTGGCACAGATCACTAGACATGGCCAGATACATTAACAATATTGGATTTAGAAAATGCAACTACAACGGACTCCCCCTACTGAGAAAATGTCCTGAAATTACCCCTTAATCACCATTACAATGTTCTGTTCGCCAAAACCGCAACAGGACGTCTTGGACGCACCCACACTGGCATTTTATTGACTACGTCATCGTCAGAAGAAAAGACAGGCAGGATGATCGAGTGACGAAGGTCATGAGAAGTGCAGAATGCTGGACTGACCATTGGCTCATAGTCTGCAAGTTCAGTGTCTGGATTCAGCCTAGCAGACGACCACAAGGCAAAAAAGTACCCCCAAAGCTTAATGTCACCGAAGTGAATCACGAGAATGTGAAACAGCCATTTGTTGCAGTATTTGTGTAACCAGCTGGATACAATCGATACAAACTCAGAGAATGTCGTGGAAAACTGGGCATCCTTCAGAGACGCTGTGTACTCACAGCATTCAATACCCTTCGTGAGACCATACGTAAACGTCAAGTTTGATGAGAATGAGAGACTTATGAATGAAAAGTGTCGGTTACGAAAGGCCTATATAGAAGACATCGCTTAATCATCTAAGAAGGCAGCCTTCAACAACATCAAGTGGACTGTCCAATGCAAACTCAGCGGAGCATTAAGGCAGATGAAATTCAGACCTACTCAGACAGGAATAACATGAAGAACTTACATTACGCTCTGAAGATAACCTACTGGCCACATTTATCAGTAATATATCCAATACTGGGTGCTGACAGTGCCACACTGCTCACTAACAAAGAAACATATGAGCAGAACACTTCAACAACGTCGCAATCAGCAACCATCTCTGTGCGAGGAGCCAACTGACGGAACTCAATATATGATTTGCTGAACCTTCAGAGCTGATGGAAACTGCAAGCAACCCACCTGCTGTCAAATGTCGAAGCACCTCAAGCAGATGCTACACCAGCAGAAATCTTCTAAGGAAATTACGTGCAAATGTGTGGGATAGCAGATGGACCATTCTACAAAGAAATAATTAGGTCTATAGAGTCTTTGTGTTGCCGTCCCTGCAATATGTATGCGAAACCTGGACGGTGTACAGACGCCATGCCAAGAAGCTGACCCATTTTCACATGGGCTGCATGAGGAGACTGATGATGATAAGACTGCAGAACAGGGTCTCAAACACTGAGGTCCTCACACGAGCAAACATTCTAAGCATCCAAACTCTGCTGATGAAATCACAGTTGAGATGGGCAGGTCACGCGCAAAGTTTGTCAGAAGAGCAACTACCAATAATCATGGTAATATTTAATAAAACACTTAAGATTATTACAACTTAAAACACTTAAGTCGAGTATCGACTCTCTTTAACATATGTTCGTTCTCTATATTCCTGATAAGCTAAATAGCCAATAGAAAGAGACATAACAAAATGTTATTTTCTAGTTTGACACGAAGAAGACGGTAAAGGAGGTGATCGAGATGGACACAGCAGGGCAAATTCCTCGTATCCTCCAGAACCCTATGCATAAAGACACCATTATGGTACATGGAGGCAACACCTACACCATTATTAGATTCAAGGCCGATAACCCAGGTAAGGACTATTATTTTCTCGCTTTAAGAAATTTGAGACAATCGCGCAAAATAATTCTGTGGCTGTCCCAAGTCACTGTGGCTCAGTGTAAAGAACTCGCTACCAAACATGTACTGGTTCGAATAATACAATCTAATCTGTCAGAGTTGGTTACATTTCTTCAATTACCTTTGCACTAAATAAGTTACTGGTATAGCTCTACCGTAAAACACCAAACAAAAACGAAATTGTACTTGCTAAGGTATATATGATGCTGCATATCTGTATCAAATATAGATATAGCATTGCATTGCATTGCGGTACATGGATCCTTGCATTGTATAGAGGTACATGTATTATTGAATTTTACGGAGATGCATGTGTACTTGCATTTTACGCAGGTACGTATATCTTTGCATTATAATGAGGTACACGTGTCCTTGCATTTTACTGAGGTACACGTATCCCTGCATTTTGCTGAGATACATGTATCCTTGCATATAAATGAAAAAAAAAAATCAAATGCATTATCCCTGCCTCTTTCTGTGCTAGTTTTCACGAGAAATAAAATCTTGAATTAAGTTTAAGATGGATGAGATATTTTGAAGCTTTTTCATTAATATGAGGTCCCATCCTATCAAAACCACCTTGTGAATGGCAAAATAAAATGCTTTTATTCCTGCACACTAAAATGCATTTTTACTGTTTAACGAACTGTGGTTTTGTGTCTTCCGTACTTTTTAATATGAAAAATGGAAAAAAGTCACAAACAAATACAACAAATACAAAGAAGGGCTTCCCTTGATCGTAAACATGTCTCTTAGGGATTGTACTTTTAGCCATCATTAAAAATTTACCCCGTGTTCGTTTACTGTTAGTGAAGCACGGTGGTTAAGTTGTTAGCGTGCCAAAAGTTCAAACTAAAGGTCACAGGTTCAAATCTTGTCAATGCCTAGGCACGATTTTGTCTTACATGTGTTGTGGTGCCGTTAAACATTCCCCAATTTAAAAGAAATGAACCAAAACGAACCAAAAAATAAACAAGCAAACAATCATTTGCTATCATAAAAATTATAGTTTTGACTAACCATTCTTAAATTTTGGAAACATTTATTGTTGCTCATCAAATAACATGTTGATGAAATTAAATAAATACATTTAGAACATATAAAAATATATCGAACCAATCCCTCGATGAGGTGTTTTCATACAGTCCTTAAACACGCATCGTGGCGAAATACTGCAAGTAGCCCATTCCCATTTCCTGCTTTGGACGAATGATCTTCGTAATAATGAAAACGAATATGTTCTTGACCTGACTTAAAGTAACTGTTTCCTTTAACTTGAGTTAAGCCAAAAGAATGATGTTAATAAACATTACAATATTTTTTATAGTAATGAAAACGAACATGACTTTGACTAACACTTTTTTATTTTCACTTGATTTAAGCCAAGAAGAATGATTTTTAATAAACATTACGATATTGTTGATATTACGAGGCAGCAGAAGCTTGACCTCTCTGAAAGAAACCTTTTCTAAAAATATAAAGACTCCTATTATATAAAAACAGGATGTTAGCAACAACACTGAAGTACATCTCAGACCCATATCTTATAGACTGGAAGAACTTTGATGAAATCTGAAGGCAAGAGAAAAGTATACATTATATGAACTGAGTTTAAATTATAATTAGAGGAAAGGAAGTTTTAATACTGAAGTCTGATTATTGAAAATGATTTTATTCTTTGATGAACAGGAATATGGTTTTTCCACTGCCATACGGACGGACACATGCAACAGGGAATGGCTATGGTAATAAAGGTTGGGAAATTGATCCAATTCCCAACCCCTCCATCTTACTTCCCACGCTGTGGGGGATACACATACCGACACGCACTCTATAAAGACAGCTCATCATCAACTTGGCGCCTTCAAAAGAATTTCTCTACCAATGTGCTTCTGACGATAGCTGCTGTGCTGCTCGTTCTGAATGATCAGTTGCTCAAGTTATAGAATATTGTGGCTGTCTTCGCAAACATCGAAACTATTCCTCTAGGTGTCATAGTCACAGTGCATGCTTCACAGATAATATGCACATGTACCTTTAAAGTTCAATTTCCTTTCAGATAACTAAAGTTTTGGCAAATAGGTAGTCTTTGAATAAATGCAAAGTTAATATCTAATTTTTTTTATTCCTAGAAGATCCCTTTGCTTGTATCTTTGTATAAAACCTTTCACTGGTTTTCTTTAGCAGTTCAGCTTGTCATCAGTTTGTCCTGATCCAAGACCTAGAAAGTTTTTCATTCACTGTGACTTTCGGAACAGATTTTGTGTTTTCTTGAAACAAAACTCAAAACTGTTCGTAGAAGCTTTAAAATACACGTAGTTATTAACAACACTATTATATTTTAATTCGTTCGATTTTCCAGATGGAATTGTATAATTAATTGAGTTTGTACACCTTTTTGTTATTGCTTACAAGCACTAATTAACTGATTTATAATGAAGCATATCCTATCGGAAAAAGGTGATTTTTTTTTTTCCTTTTTAAGATTTAAAAGAACAAGCAATTCTTTCAACATTACAAAGGTTAGAATAGTTAATCATATTTTTGAATAAAAATGATATAGAATCTTAGCTGACTTTCACGGAGGAGTCCCCTGCCCCATACGACTTTCCTAGCTTAGGAAAAAAATTAGTACGTACAAGTAAATTTAATCCGCGCTCATCAAGGTCATTTAGTTAATTGCTCATCTGATATAATGCCAGATAACAATATCGAGAAACACCTTTTGAGTCATAATGCCACTTTAGCTGTTTTAATGAGTGCTGACTTCCGATACACTGAAACCAGTCTAAGCACACTAAACTCCGACACGTCGAAACCAGTCTTAGCACATTAAACTCCGATATACTGAAACCTGTCTTAGCACCATAAACTCGGACACATTAAGATCAGTCTTAGCAGAAACTTTAATATAAGTTATCTGGCTCACAGAGACCGAAATTTATATGAACTGTGATATTCACTCACCCTCTATCTAAAGGACATATGTTACAAAAGACATAATTTTTTGGTTCCTTGGGCGTCCTTTATTAACAGTTTTATTGTTTAAGCACCTTGGTGGCTAGTCTTATTGTATCTAACTGATAACCCTTAAGTAGACATCATGAAGATTAAGAGTTTGAGTCAAGGAAATAAGAGCGATCGACTGTGCCCAGTTGAAAACATTCCGAGGTTATTTCCGTTGAATGGCCTCAATTGCAGGAAACAAGAAAATTCCGAAAGCGTCTGGACAGCCACTGTAAAAAACATGGCTATTGGCCACTTGAGTTCCAAAACAATGAGGCTAATCTTTTTGCCCAACGCTTCATCAGTTTGCTATGATTTTTAAAACTTTTTATGATATATACCAACTTCCTCCTTTCAGTGTAATTATTTAAGCATATGCATACTCATTTAATCTGATAAATGACTAGCTGTTCCCGATCCTAATACATTTTTAAATACTCTAAATCGTGTAGCATAATTGTATAGATGGAAGGCTTAAATCTCTACGAATAACTGAAACAAAACACACACCCTCACATCCCACCCGTAACCCACTACTCCAATAAATCAACAGCACATAACAATCCAGCAAGAAATAAACTTAAAATGCTGCATTGATCACCATGGGTCAACAGTTTATAGTTACTGAATATTTCTGTAACATAATTCACACAAAAATATGTATGTATGTATTTTTGTCTGTCTGCCATAAATAGTAATCATCTTCCCTATTCAATTTATGATGATGTTCCACAGTCTAAATGTAAATAAACCATATATATATATATATATATATATATATATATATATATATATATATATATATATATATATATATACTATATATACTATCTTATATATATAGAGAGAGAGAGAGAGAGAGAGAGAGTCTGTAAAGTTATCCACTTTATCCAATCACACGATTGTGATAATGACTCAAAACAGGAAAGGACCCGAAATTTAAGTTAGTATTTTTTAAGGAATTTCTTGAGCTATAGTTTTCCTTTTATAAACAGAGGAGGAAAAAAGCAAATCCTACATTAAAAACTGAATAATGCATTCTACTCTATTACAGTAATAAAGAACATAAAGCTGCAATGCGTACATCCTAAATGTATGTTAACAATATTAATTACATCTCGACGCCTCTAAAAAAATTAATTATTAGGCACACGTCATCTGCGCGTTTCATACTTAAGAGAGTTTCCATACTCACACGGCTCCAAACTGCGTACACAATGGGCGAGTCTATTTTCCTCAGACAACAGAGTGGCGTAGTTCCTACTATTCGGTAACTGCCGGATAATTCCGTAAATTACCATAAGGTTGATAACTGAGTTTTATCCCTTTGCACACATGCACATAGAAATTACACCGCTTGTTAAATCAACGTGAAAGGCTAATTTGTAGTTGTCATTCTTTTCTTTTGCTTGATTCGACATTGTAAATATCGGATGCAGACGACGTAGTATTTACCTTCTATGTACATACATATGTAGTCGTGCATCCACCACTTCGCTGATTATGGGCTTGTCCAGGAACTGGAAAGACCGGCGAGCAGTGTCGTCTTTCACACTGAAAACTTCCGTTTCGTATGAAACGCGCAGACGATAACGATGTTAGGGCCCCCTGGTCATAATCAGGTTTGACATTATAAATCAATGAATGAACTAAGTTCTGTGCATTTTATATCTCATTTATGCTTTTAATTTTCTAAAGCGGTGGTGGTAGTGGGTTACAAACAAACGGGGAGGTATATTCAGACTATTGTTATGTATATTTAATTTAATTATTTGTTTGTTAGTTTTAAATTTTTCAATTCCATTACATGCTATTATAATAAACCATTGAGTTCAGTTATGTTTGACCTGACTGATTTTTTTTTTTCAAATAGTTTATTTCATTGACGTAAACAACTAACACTGTATCTAGTTGCTGACTTCGTTTCAGAATCAGTGATAGTTTTGGTAAACAACTTTTTTATTTATCTATTTATTTTTCTTTCTCAGAATAAGAATTTTTAAGTTAAGTCACGGTTATACCTGGATTACGTGTCAAGTGACATGTATCAATTGTTACAAACTTCTATTTTTTCCAGAAGAATGAACTTTTGACCCTCATCCGGGAATCTGTTTTGCGTCTTCATTAGCGTATAACTTTTTTTTTTTTTTTTTTTTTTTTTTTTTTTTTTTTTTTTTTTTTTTTTTTTTTTTATAGAAGTTTGTTAGTTGGGCTTCAAACAATTGACACGTTAAGTTGTATTATGATGTGACCAGTTTGGTTTGAATTTTGATTATCCTCAAATTATTGAATTCAGGTAATTCTTTTCCCTGGAAATACATAAGTGCTCCTACAAAATTCTTGGATAGAGACAGTTATTGGAGTTTATATTAATTTCAAAACTGGAACAATATTTTCTGTGATTCAACAAAGGAATGTTGAAACAACAGCACTCCGCTGAACATAACAGACGTCATCGCCTTCCATTTTGGATTTCATCGGGACTCGAACTCAGATTCACTCAGGATGTTTTAATACTTGGACTTCTATTTTTTAATTCTTGGATTATTTTTGGATTTGATTGGTAAAACTGTAAGTTCTTTTTTCTAATTTTTCACTTGGTATTCTATGGAAATAAATTATTTGTTTAATTTTAGAAAGCTTGTTGTCTTCACTCTTTTCAGTTACTTATTGTAAGAGCCTAGACTCGTAACACTATAGTACTGGGGCATCTTGCCGCAGACATGGACGATCACATTTTTCTGACACCAGGACGACCAGTCTTACCACTAACCTCTTAATGCTAAGCGCCAAGCGAGGCAGCTGTTAGTACCATTTTTATATGTCTTTGGTATGACTCGGCCGTGGTTCGACCCCGCGACCTCCCACATCCGAGGCGGGCGCTCTAACCACTTAGGCCATCGGAGCGGTAAACATCTGTGTATTTTGTCTGAAGATAAATAATTATCTCCTTGGCTAGATTTGAAAACAAGGCTGGGAAACTCAAAATCTGCCAAGACGAACATTGGGGCTACAGGACATTCACTGCGGCTCGCTACAAATTAATATTAAACTGATAGGTAAATGGATATAGGGATTGGGAGGAGGGGGGTTCAAAGGCTAGCGTTATAACAATTTGACTCACTGTCCTACAGTGTAAGACACCGACTCTGATAGTAACTGTGTTGGAGTGGGTGGGAGATAGATCCCGCTACTCCCCCATCGTAAATGTCAGGTCGATGTCTTGCACTGTTTGACTATTGGACCATCATCACTATAACCACTTACCGATAGTCTTAATTTAATTTGTAAGATCATTTCTTTTTATGAAAGAAAATGTATGAAGAATGCTAAACATTTATTTAAGTATTTAAAGGTTATGTCTTATTATATAATATATATTTCGTACACAGATAAGTCCTATTACAGACACTAGGTTACCAATACGCTGCTGTGTCATCTAATAATTTTTTTTTTCTGCCCAGAAGTGAATTACATCAAAATACTTTGGCTGTTTCTGGTCGAATCATTTAAAACTGTCTAGCTAAGGACGTTAAAAGGCATCTTGAGTTTTCTCATTTCATAATGGATGTTAGCAACTGATATAGTCCAGAAAATATTTAAAAACAGTCTCTGACAATCTTAGTGTCTATTTGTACATGTTACAAAACAGTGTCTCTTGGTGTTATCTGCGTTTGTGTGTTTGTGTGTGTGTGTGTGTGTGTAAAAGAAAATGTTTGCAATCATGTACGTTTGTGTGCACGATCCTGTGTGTTCCGATTCCATTTTTGTTGCTTTTGTGTACACTGATCTTTAATTCTTAATGCTTTTTTTCCCAGCTGCATTTAATTTGTCCGTTGTACATATGTAAATAACTTAAGGCCGCAAGGGGAAATAAGTATTTTACTGATTATGTCATTCTCATGAAATAAAGCATTTTCTTCATCTTGTTGTTATTATTATTATTATTATTATTATTATTATTATTAGTAGTAGTAGTAGTAGTAGTAGTAGTAGTAGTAGTAGTAGTAAAAAAATATAGCTGGTTTAATGAAGATTCGTCGTATATCGTTACAAAAGCCAGACCAATATATGATGTGTACAGTATTCTTATATCACTGTTGACACGAGTCATGTATCACTCGCAAGCAACAACCATAATGCATACTCTGACAATAAGACAAAAAGGTCACTGTATTCATTTGTTTCAGATAACAAACGGCAGAGGCTTCAATACCAGTGATGACTTATTTTTCTTAGGTGAAAAATTAACTGGAGCATGGTTAAAACAATGAATAAAACAAAAAATTTGAATAAAACAAAAACATTAACAACAGAAACAAAAGTAAACAAAGAAATAAAAATCTTCAAAGCAATTTGAACTCAATGGCTCTGATATAATGCCAATTCACTCTATCAGCTGAACTCCTCGAAACCACATTTTTTGATTTGTTGATAAAAATAACTTTACTGCCAACGAAATTAGAAATTACTAGGTCACACTGAAGTTTTTTATTTTCAGACCCAATCACTGATATGATCCATTAATTACGTTGTTCAAATAATTCATTTCACTTGCAAAGTTAAAATCAGATTGTTTTCAAGCCCACCCCACCCCACCCCCCAACATCTCTCATTCCATCAACTGTTAATTACCCGCTTTGACTTACGTAATCTAAACAATTTCCGATTAGTGTAGGATATAAAAGGTATTTATTACACATTAAATATTGTTGTTGATGTGGGGTTTCACGCCATTTTTTAGCACACGATAGGCTTTACATGGAGGTCAGTATAACTGGCGGAGTAAGAACCCGCGAAAACTCCGGGAACAACAACCGACTCACGGGAAGCTACCGGCAAGCTTTCTCACATACCCACACTGGCCGACCCTGAGACTGAAACCCACGCAGACAGAGGTGAGACGGCAGTAATCCATAACAGTGAGCCCATTAGACCACTCGGTCACCCCGAGACACCATGAAATACTTTCGACATTTATGTTGCCAGACTCGTATATTTGGGTAGAATGAAATTTCAAATTCTTCATGCCCGACTTAGAATAAATTGCAGTTCGCTTAGTCAATATTTATTTACAAAGAATATAATCGGATCACCGCTTTATAGATTTGGATCTACAGAAAGTACACAACAGTTTTTCTTTTTACTGCTAAGAACAACGCATGAAACTGTTTTATTCCTTCACACCATATGGCAATTTAACTTTAAAGATACCCCCTTTTGTAGTTATACGACTCTTCCATATAAAGTACACGTTCTTATTTTTTACGCCATTCATAAATTTACTATTTACTTAGGCGCACATGTTACTATCATGTCTGTAAGTCCATGGATCCTGAAAATCTGCAAAGAACAGTTTCTCCTAATTTTCCAAATGATTCGCCATTGCCTCTGCAACGACTCTCTCTAGAAGGAAGCAGTGTTCGCTTTTAATCTCGCCTTTTTCCGCTTGTTATTTAATTTTGCCCCTCCCATTTTCTCTACCTATTTTCTCAACATTTTGCATAATGTTTGACACACTTTAATTGCCAATGTCTCCTTTAACTTCATTATTTTCTTTATTCTCGTGTTCCACCTATTCCATTGTTGTTCATCCTTTTGCACTATATATTTTTGTTAAATGTAAATGTTAACCAAGTTGCTCTTCAATTTGACTATTAAAATATTTGTTGTCATTAAAACTTATTAATATCATCCTCCATATATTCATATTTATAAATATTTAAAAAAAATTTTATTTACCAAATAAATTGGGATTATATTTTTAAAACTGCGATCAGATTGATGCTGCAGTTGATAAAGAAGTAAGTAGTATAAGTAATTTGAGGTTTCTATTTCAGAGACCCCCCTACCCCCCAAAACGTTATACGTTAGCATTTTTGTCAGCAGCCTTTTTTAGCTTAAAATGATGACTTTCATATTTCTGACAAAATATGTTTTGTTGGGGTAGGGGTGTCTCTGAGATAGAAACAACTCAATTACTTATACTACTATTACACTCTAGAAATTATTTTTATAGTTTTAGAAAAAATTTTATATTAAACAAATGAAAATATTATATATAATGTCCTTCTGTCATCCAATTCGACATGTTGGATTTGATCTCACAAACAGATTTTGTAAGAGATTTAATTCAATCAAATCAGTCTCAGGTTATACTGGTATAAAACCTAAAATAATAAGCGATTGTATTAAAAAAGTTGGATATCATATATCACCAAAATATGGATCAGTATGGTTATTCGCGACTGAAAATGATGTGAGAATAGCGGGTTGGGCAGATGATGTGATAACATTTATTGACAATATGGTTGATATTTTATTTGATAACGATATTTCTAAAGCTACACAAAATTAAACATCTACTGTTGCAACCCATATTTTATTATAATCTTTTTCATACCTGCTAACTCTCATTGGCAAAATATCTGTTAACATACTGCCAATGATACGAAACTCGCATATTAAATCGTCCATATCATATTTTATACCACGCAAATAAGATCGTATCTGATCAAGTAATTTTTTATAGGTGATACTTGCTGTTTTGCAAGCATTTTTTTAGTCGCAAGTCGAGGTTCAATTTTTTTACACGCTGTTGCAAGAGAAACACCGACACCAGATATTATTAACAAAACGGATTTAATGATGCGCCACTTGAAATTATACCAGAGCTAGTCATTAACAACGGTAAATATGATATCACTCGAAGTATTCTGTTATAGTATTTGTAACATTTTTTTACGCACCAAAGGTTTTTATGATAATATCTGTAATATTGCATTAGAGCGTCCACATCTTGTTTTGGAATGTTTTCTGAAATATGATTTAAATCAACTATATTTTTTTCATTATATAATATTTGTTTACATATTTTATATAGTAATGTCAGTCCCGGGGTTTGATTTATTATATTTAATTAAGCTCCAGCTACTTCAGCTATGAATTCTAGACACCAGTAGTAACGTCTCGGGGGTATTTCCGTTGATGTTAACGTGAACGTTTCTTTGATGTCCTTGGCTAGAATCACCAGCAGAGGATTATGATATACATTCGGTGATAATGGAGCGGCCGCAGTGATTTCCAAACCGTATATAGATAACCTGTATAACCCAGTTACTTCTGCGGTATGTTCGAGAGTTTTATTTTGCGGTGTCCATACTGATGTTCCTGATGCTACTGTGTATACCACATTGATGATCTTCTTGTGTAGAACTTTAGTAAGTAACTCTGTTACTAAATTAGTTTTTTCAATAATACCAGGAATTCCGTTAATAATATCGTTTAGTTTTATGTTAATGTCAGCAAGTTTAATATCTACAACCGCTGGACTTCCAAAAAATTCATTAATAGATTTGTTTATATTTCTACGAAAATTCAGGAACGTTTGTACGTGATTAGAAAAATTAGTAGTTAGTGTAGTCATTCCATCGTTGATTGTTGTTATTGCTGTTATTTGATCGCTAGCGATCTTAATGTTGCTATTGTCGACGTATTTCTTTGTTGCAGCGTCAAAATCTGTTTCTGGTGTTCTGAGATTATTAATACCACTATTGTTCATATTGAAAAATGCGCGCATTATACCACCACGCACTAACACATACTTAGATTCTTGATCATCGACGTATTTTTTTGTTGCTGCGGCTGATTCTGCAGCTGGTCCTCCAAGGTATGTAATTTTTTATCTGACATGATAATATTACCTGTAACTGTCCCACCTATTTTATCAAGTTTGTCATCATCAACATACTTTAACTGCAAATAACTTACCGCTTGAGTTTGATTTAAGTTTGCTGGTGGATACCTGGTCTCTAAATTTATAATTTTTTTTCCTGACATATCTAAGTTACCGCTTAAAGTTCCACCAGATTTATCTAGTTTATTATTGTTAACTAATTTAAGTTGTGCATAACTAACGGCTTGTGTATTAACAACATTTATTGGTGGATAATCTGTTTCTAAACCTAGTACTCGCTGATTTGACATAAACAAGTTTCCCGTCATTGTGTCGCCGGAATTTTTTAGATAGCCTGATAAATCAACCTTGCTGTCTGTTGTACTTTCAGTTTTTGATGTTGAATCTCCTACTAATGTTCCAAATTTTGAATAAAAACTCTTTATTTATCGTTTGACAAAATTATATAACATAAAATTGTATAACAATAATGGCAAAATCATCGATATTAAATTTTGATACAGAACGTTTGGTGAAACATAAACATAAAAATGAACTTCCAGATTGTCATTATGTTATTGTTGGAAGAACTGGATCGGGAAAAACAAACTTACTTATGAATTTACTTCTCGGAGATAATTTTAACTACGATCGTGTTTATATTTACACGATTAATCCGCAACAGGATAAGTACGAGCTACTTAACAATTATAATGACAAACTTCGTGATGATCTTGAAGCTGGCGAAGATTTTTTTATTATCAAACAACCAGAAGAACTTGTTCCAGTTAATCAAATTGATTCATCCGAACACAAGATAGTTGTTTTTTGATGATATTCCGCTAAACAACGAGGAAATGAATAAAATAAGATCATATTTTTCACTGTCGCGAAATAAAAAATGTAATTCTATTTATCTCGACCAAGGTTTTTATAATGTTGACAGATTTATTAGGCGAAATACTGGTTGTTTTATATTATTTCCAGGACTTGACAATCTTGACGTTAGAAATATCGCGAACGAGTAATGCGGTGATGTAACAAAAGATAAATTTAATGAACTATATCATCAAGCAACAGCAAATAAATATGACTTTTGTTTATTTGATAAATTAACAAATGATACGAGTAAAATGTTTCGATGTTGTATTGAAAAATATCTACAGTAATTTTTATACAAAATAGTATATAATTAATGGAAAGACAAGCAAAGTACAGAAAACATATAGAAAATCTAAAAAACCTTGTGCAATCTCAGGCAAAATTTAAACAGCAAGTACAGCAAGCACGACGTGGCCAAGTGGTTGCAGCAGAAACAACAGCCGCCACTCTCAAACCAGTTACTGAAACTTTACTTGGAAAACAACCTGAAACTAAACCATTATCAGAATAAGAACTTAAGCGACTACAGGAAAAAGGTTTACTCGGACTAGTTAAAGAACAACAAGAAGCAGCTGCTGGAAGAATTATTGCTAGGTCTGATGCGGAGAAAAAAAGAGTTACTTACAGCGCATATAGCTAATCCTGCTAAAAGACAAACTGAATTAAGAAGGTTGTTTAATGATCCACTGGAACTTCAACGAAGATTAGCAGAAGCAACAGTAGTTGGACCGATTGAGAAAAGGCTAGAACAAGAAGAAGAACTTAGAAGACGGAGAGAGAGAAGGTTAGAACAAGAAGAAGAAGAACTTAGAAGAGAGAGAGAAGAAGAAGAAAAAGCTAAAAGAGAAGCATGGAAAAAAGAACATGGATTAGATGTTCAAGAAAAAGAAAGATTTGACACTAATTTAGAAAATATAAATGGTAAAATAACAGATAATGAGTATAAAAATTTTGATGAAAAATATGGTTTTAAAGCTGTGAGAGTACGAGATGTTAAAAAAGATGATTACAAATCTGAAGAAAAAATTAAAGAGCTAGAAAAAATAAAAGAAGAAAGTAAGATGCATCTTAACGATATAAAACTAGAAAATGAAAACTACCACAGCAGTATTAACATATATCGATATTGGATTATTGCTGATCTTTATATCAAAGTTATTAGTAGAATAAAAGAAAACCGATACGAAAATACTAACCATAATTTGAGTATCGAGGCAAAATATCTAGATGAAAAACGTATGAAAGCTGATAAAGTTGTTCCAAGGGATATGGATCCTATTGAAAGACAAACTGAATTAAGTCGATTGGTTGATAATTATGAAGAACTTGATAGAAGGTTAGCTGAAAAAAAAAAAGGAACTGGAGTTAGAATATTTTCATCAGTTACTGAAATGATTGGCAGATAAATGCTATTGATATCGTCGAAAGAAGCTGGAAATGTTGGTGCTGAAATTGACAATGAAATTATTGACATACTTTATAATTTGAGATCAGAAAATTTATTAACATCTGACGAATACGAAACTTTACACCTTGATTTGAAATAAATCAAGGCGATTTGATATAATCGCGGCGATTTAATTTTATAAAAATATAATAATAAATGTCAGCAACATTATTACTAGACTCTAGTCAATCTGATAAAGATAGCGCAAATTTTTCTGTAAAGTATATTCCGCCAATAGAACTAGATCGTGAGAAACAATATGAAATTGGACTAATTTCCTGTACTTGTTGGAATTCTATGCCTAATGTAAAAACTGGTGTCAATGATGAAACTGGATTTAATGTTCCTAATACAAATCCAAATATTCCACTGCTTGAGATACCTAAAAGAGTTAAGATTCCACAAGGAGCCTACAATATAACTGATCTAAATAAAACAGTAAAAGATCTTATAACAAAAAATGGAGGTAACCCTGATAATTTTGAGCTTACACCAAATTATAATACGTTACGCGCTAGAATGACAATAAAAAATACGTTAGCTTATCTCATGCGAGGAAGTATTGCACCACTGATTTAAATATGACGTATATAATAATGGTTATGAAAAAGATAAAGTTGTTACGTATGACGGTGATTATCCAGTAAATATAACTGATGTAAACACAATATTGGTAAATTGCTCCATCGTATCTGGTTCTTATTCAGCTAAAGGTAGTAAAGGACAAACTATATACAGTTTTTCGCCAGACGTTCCACCTGGTTATCTTATGTAAATTATTCCGCGTCATATTATTTATTATCCGCTAAATGTTGAAAGCCAAATAACAGAAGCAAATATGCAGTTGACAGATCAGTCTGGAAGACAGTTAGATTTTAATAATGAAGTTGTTACTTATTACCTGCACTTGCGAGAGCAATAGTAAACATATTTTCTGAAAGATTTGACAACAAAATTATACAACCTCAGATATAATGAAACAGAAAAAAAGTTTATAGAAGAAAAATAGTAGGAGGATTTTTGGGAAATATATTTGCTAAAATTATAAAAAATATTCCAGGAATAGCTCATAAAGTTGCACCAATTGCACTTGACGCATCAAAAGCTTTTGCATTTGGAGCTGCATCTGCTGCTGGAACTGCCGTGGGGCAAAAAATAACTGATAAAATAAAAGGCACACCTAAGGTGCATGCCGCACCTACGATAAAACAAGCTATTTCAGAAATCGCACCAACAAAAGAAACTCAACGCGCAATGATAACAACGACAAAAAAACTTTTATCGCCACGAGGAGAACAAATTATACAAAAATTAATATCTAAAGTAACAGCGCCGCAGTAGCTTCGCTATCATTGATGACAAAAATTTTGTATAACCTAATAAATAAAAAAATGTCTGTAAAAACTATCTGTAAAAAACTATCTCGATTTAGCAGAAATTTATGACACAGACGACACAGCAACAGAATTCGAATACGTTGAATATCTCGATGAAAATTCTAACGAACCTAACAAGGCTGGCCAAAAAACATTTAATACTAGAGACGAGGACGTATTTCTACTGCCTCATAAAGCAATGTTGGAAGTTCGTGGTCAGATTATGACAGTGGCTGTTCCACCTGCCGCAATGGCAGCTGGGACAGAAGTAACTCTTATCAATGAAGGTTGGTGTTTATTTAAAAGTGCTAAATATCAGCTGGCCAATCAAACTGTCGAAGATATTTCAACTTACTTACAAGTTGCAAGTACAATCTTAAATATTATTTCATTTTCCGACGATTACTCCAGATCAACTGCAACTAATATGATGTGGTTTAAAGATACTGGAGCTGGTATAATATTTCCTGCGATAAATGAATTTATTTTAAGAACAGCAGTTGCAGCTGGAGCTGATGCTGGCGCAAGTGCCGTAAATGTAAGAAATTTTCTTATTGCTAATGCTGTCTATTTTGGTATAGCCCCACCAGCTGCAGCCGCTAATGCAGACGATACAAGAGTCTCACTTATTGCTGCTTGCAATAATCTTGGTATAGCACCACCAGATGCGGCTGCTGACGGTACTGCAATGTTAAATTTAGTTAATAACGCAATTAACTTAAGAAATAGACGTTACAATGTGGGTTATGCTAAGAGAAAGGCACTTGCAGCAGGATCACGTCAAATTACAATGATGCTGCCACTAAGTACAATATTTGGCTTTTGCAGGGATTATAATAAAGTATTTTGTGGAGTTAAACATACGCTTAATTTAGATCGATCAGAACAAAACGACTACCTGTTTAGGGCAGGTGGGGTTGATGTACAATTTGTCATAAACAAACTTGCATTATGGATGCCAAGAATAACTCCGTCTATCACTAAAATGGCGGAATTAAATAATATGCTGGAAAAACACACAAACAGAATTTATTTTCAGCAACATAGAATATATCAAACAGCAGTTCCGAATACCACAGACTACACATGGCGAGTCACAACGACACAAAGTGAACAAAAGCCACGGCAATTATTTGTTGTATTTCAGAGACAAGCTCGACGTAACAACCAGGAACAAAATAATGCGATATTTGATAATGCTGATGTTAGACGAATATATGCTAGAATAAATTCAAAGCAATATCCAGAACGAGCGATAGAATGCAAAAATATCAAGATGTTGGAGATGGATCTCAGATATCAATAGAGGAATTTCGTACACTTTATCTGATATTTTATTTTGATGTTAGTAAACATAGCGAGAGAGCTGTAGACAGCACAGCTGATATTGAAATTACTTGGACACTAGGAGCAGCTCCAGCAGCGCAGTTAAACGTTTATGCGTTAGTGATAAGCGATAGATTTGTTACAGTTGACTCTGTCGGAGGTAAAATGACAGTCCAAGTTTAAAGTGCTTTGCACTTTACTCCAAGTTCGAAGAATTTTAAGTTTAATCTGTAATCGTTATATAAGATGACAAAATATATTGTAAAAGAAATACATTTGACTGATGGTCAAGTTAAAAAATTGGCGGCTGCTGTTGCAAAACGGAGGCAGGTTTCATTAAAGGTTAACCCTAACGCAGCGGGTACTTTAACAAAATTAATGTTAACCAAAAAACAAGTAAATAAATACGAACGCAAAAAACCTTTTGTTTTAAATTTAAGTGCTGCACAAATAACTGCAATGGCAAAACATGGCGGTTTCTTTGGTCCGGCACTATCTGTAATAGCTAGAACATTACTACCTAAAATTTTGCCAGTGTTAGGTACATTAGGATTAGCTGCAGCGTCTGGAGCAGTATCTGGCGCAACGGAAAAGGCAGTTACAGGTAATGGTATAAAGAAAATTTTCATATGAATATCGATGGTAACAATTTTATGTGATTGATAAATATAATGCCTAAAAGAAAGACAACGACGAAAAGAAAGACAACGACGAAAAAAAGACACGACAGAGGCGAAAAGGAGGATTTATTCCAATAGTCCCGTTACTAGCGGGATTGGCGGGAAGTCTATTGCCAAATCTGTTAGGAGTAGGACGAGGACTAATGTTGCCAGGAACAAGGAGATAAAATCTGCGTTAAGTAATTTCGATATACTTGATAAGCTAAAATAAGTAAAAAATTTCCACGGAGTTTATTCTAAAGATGAACTTACAGCGATTCCACCACAAGCGACACCGTGTGTTATAAATATACAAGATTTTAATGACGGATCTGGCACACATTGGGTAGCTGTTTATGATAACAATTATTTTGACTCGTTCGGAATTCCACCAAGTGATGCAGTAAAAAAATATACGAGCAGAGTACAAGATACGAAGATAATAAATTATTCGTCTAATCAAATTCAACCAGTTGGAACTTCCGCTTGTGGATATTATTGCGTAATGTTCATTAAACAGATGACCAAAAATCCAGATTTTTTAAAGTTTATTTTGCAATTTGACAAATAACCTTCTCACGCTAATGATGAGATTGCATTTAATTTTTGCAAAGCTACCTAAAGCTTGCAATTAATTTTATCTAAATTACAAATATAACAATGTCAACTTATTGTCTTAAGTGTAAAACTGAAACAGAAAATAAAGACGAAAAAACAGAAAAAACAAAAATAATAGAATAATGCTGAAAAGTATTTGTGCAATCTGCGGAAGAAAAAAAGTATGTTTTTACCAAAAACAAGCGGAGCGGATTACCCTCCTGACGTTGTCAGGGAGATTATTTTAGTAGACGACTAAATAAATAATGACATGCGACTGCGATTGCGATAGAGATATATGCCTCGAGCAAAATAAAATTGTTACATATTGCCAGAAATGCAACAACAGAGAAATAATTGGAACAGGTATAGATATACATAAATTAATTGGCAAACTGCCGAGACCAAAAGGCGGTTGGACATTGCCAGGCCATAACTATACTGGACCTTATAATCCTCTTGATAAACAACTTGACGAAAACGATAATCCGCTGCCAGGACAAGAACCTTACAATCAAGTTGACGCAATAGCAATGCGTCATGATATCTGCTACAGAGATATTGAACTTCCAGACAGCGGTCAAAATAAACACAGCTGCGATAAAGTAATGTTAGACGAACTTCGTGAAATGAAACCTGTAAATACGAGAGAACGTGTTGACCGAAGGCTGGTCCAGGGTTTTATTGGAGCAAAATATAAATTAGGTCTCGGTAGAGACTTACTCGGAGAGTCTAGTCTCGATAAAAAAGAATTATATGATGATCTTGCTGTAGAGCTACACAGACCTAAAAAAAAGTTTCCGCGACGTAAAGTTGTCGCAAATGCCGTTGATGATATCTGGGCGATAGATTTAGTAATTATGTCAAATCTAGCTCAATTTAACGTTGGCGCTGATGGCGCTCCAAAGAGATATCTTTTCAATGTTGTAGATGTTTTTAGCAAATATGCGTTTAGTATACCCGTTTCGGATAAAACAGGGACATCGATGACTGATGCGCTAAAACAAATTATTGTTAACACAGAAAGAAAACCAAACAGAATCTGGACTGATCATGGAGCGCAGTTTTTTAATAAAAAGTTCGAACAGTTTTTGGAACAAAATAACATTAAAAGATATGTTACTGGAAATGAGGGGAAAAGCGTCATCGTTGAGCGATTTAATCGCACGCTCAACGAAAAAATTCATAAGTATTTGACAGCTAAAAATACGAATAAATATATTGACAATTTACAGACAATTGTTGACGAATATAATAACACGAAACACCGAACCACTAAACTGTCGCCAAACGACGCGATTGCAAATCCAATATTAGCAAACGAAAACATGTACCGACGACACAATTTAAAGTTGGCGATAAAGTTAGAATTTCTTTGGCGGAAAAAAACATTTGAAAAAGGTTATACTCATAACTGGAGCGAAGAAGTTTTGTTGTTGATAAAGTACTTTTAACAATACCAGTTACATACTCGTTGAAAGATTTATTAGGTGAGCCTATAACTGGTAGTTTTTATGAGCAAGAACTTCAGAAAACAGAACAAGATATATTTGTTATTGAAAAAGTTATTAAAAAGCGTGGCAACAAAAGTTTAGTCAAATGGCGTGGATATAGCGATAAATTTAATAGTTGGGTACCAACTCGGTCGATTTCATCGACTGCGATCGAATAATATTATTATAAATTTCCTCATATTTTCTTAGTACTGACTTACATTTTACTGGTTTGCATAAAGAAATTAAATGTAATTTTCTCGCATCATCAACTGGCATTAAATTAAATATTTTAACAAAAATAAAATCGTATTTTATATTTCTTTGTTGTCCAGGTATTTTTACGTTTAAAAAGGGCTTTATAAGTTGCCAAAATATTTGATGCTCGGCAAGAGTAAAATTAAATTTAAATATCTTTTTAGCAATATGGTACTTAACATCATATCGCCCAGTTGTTGGTCTGCTTAAATTTTTTTTACTAACAACAACATCATCTTCGTCGTCGTCATAGTTATACAAAATATCTTTTTAAGTATAACCAGCAAATCTATCATTGGTAATATTTTCTGATGTAACATTTGAAACTGAAAAAAAAATCTCCCGAATATAGCTCAGCCAGTCTCTCAATTAAGTTCATTATTAGAATAATCTTTTATCTAATTAATAAATAATAAGATGTTCGGAGAAATAAAATATCATCAGCGAGTTAATATACTAAATGACAAAGAACTAGCTGAGGTAATTCGAGCTTGTTTATTGGGACATAGTTTTTTATTTTGTTGATGTTATGATAACATTAGGTGATTCCGACAAATTGTTATTAACAGCAGAGGACAAAATGAAACTTGATACAAATAAAATAATGACATTACGATTTAATCGCGATGATGTCATGGAATTTAGTCATAAATGTCTTAGTCGAAATGATATAGAAAATATTATTAATTATCGTATCTAAAACTAAATCTATCAAATGTCAACATTGACGTTGCTGATTTAGTTTTGCCATCAGCTACAAATTTTACTGCAAGTGTATTAATTTCATGATATTTTGCAGCAGCTGCTATTGATCTAAATTTCATTTCTTCTCCAGTTTCAAGATTTGTTGAAACAACTGATCTAGTTGGATTTTTAAAATTATTACCACCAAAACCAGCTCCACGTCTTGTGTTTTCCTTTGGTGTAACCACATCTAAATTTTCCAAACGATTATCGGTTTTAATTTTATTAATATGGTCGATAACGAAACTATTAGGTATTAGTTTGTTAAAAGTTTCATAAACAAACATATGTGCCATATAAGAAACAAAATTAGTTTTTGCTCCACGTACCATGACATGTAAATATCTATCTTTATCTAAATTTCCAACGACTTTTTTGTTCTTATATATCTAATAATTCCCTTATCATTTGCTTCATATAAATCAAATCTTGGATGAGGTTGAAATTCATTTTGTAATGATAAATTTTCAATATTATCATCAGCAACTGCGCCATTTGCTCTGTATACTCGTTGTCCTTCTGGAATATCGCCGCAAAATAAAGTATAAATAAAATCTTTTCTAAACATTTCAATTCTTTCTGCATCATCGCCTTTTGTTGAAATTAACATGCCAGCTGGTGTTGGTATGCCAATAGATTTTTTAGATGCTATGTTGATAACAGAACCAAGTGCATTTGCAGCATATAGGTTATACCTTGGGTGAACATGATAAGTTTCTTGCTCTTCCGCTGTCAGTGGCAGATATCTCAAAATTTGTCATTATACTATAAGGTTTTTTATATCTCTAATTAAAAAAAATTCAATTAAATATAAAACATTACTATATATATAATGTTAAAATTGCGAGATATTGCTAAAAAGAGCATTATCAAATCAGAAAAAATTGCTTCAGCATTTTCAGGTTATGACAATAGTTACAAACTTGATAATCAAAATGTTTTAGCAAATTTTAGCTCTACAAATTTATTTCATCTTTTACAACCTGTTATAGCTCGAGAACTTGCGGCTCATAAAAGTATCAAACTTATAGTCCAATATCATATGATTTTATCAAAGTTACACGCAGTTGAGGATGTACTCGATATAATTTTTGAAACAAAAAGTTTTGACAGCGAAATTTCGGAACCATATTTAACAGCAAAATCTAGGAAAATATTAGCTGGAATAAACATTGCCATGGTCGCCGATGAAATACATCAAGAAATAAACAAAAAATTAGAAGAATTTACTTCGTCAGGGTCAGGTTGGAAATTTGAAATGATAAAAGAAGTTTTATTTCACACAGCAAAATATAACATACTTCGCGGCAGCGGCGCTAATAGCGCTGGCTACGTCGATCTCCCTCAAAAAATTAAAAACAAAAAATGCTGCATAAATTTCAAAAACAATGACGACAAATGTTTTCAGTGGTCTATTCTTTCTGCGATGTTTCCAAAAGAACAAAATGCTCTGATCGCGCTGACAAGTATTTTCCACACGAGGACGAACTAAATTTTTTAGGAATAACTTTTCCAGTAGCAGAAAATCATATACCAAAGTTTGAAAAACAAAACAGTATCTCAGTAAATGTTTTCGGACTAGACGAGAAAGAAAAAGTTTACCCGAGATATATCTCAGAAAATGCTTCACAGATGACAATAAATTTATTATTTTATCGGGGACATTATTGTTGGATAAAAAACTTTAACGGATTAGTTGACAGACAGTACAGTAAAAATAAAAATAAAAAATATTTCTGCTATAGATGTTTGCACGGTTTTTCTAGCGATAAAAGACTGCAGGAGCATCTCAAAAATAAGTATGCCTAGCGAAAAAGAAAAAATATTAAAATTTAAAAATTATAATCATAAACTAAATATTCTTTTTGTTATTTACGCTGATTTCGAGTGTCTACTCGTTCCTGTGGTTGGAGCAGAAAATAATCCGGAAAAATCCAGTACTAGAAAAATACAACAACATATTCCTTGCGGAGTAGCTTATAAAGTAGTTTGTTGCGCTAACCATAGATTTTCAACTCCGATAAAGTTATATAGAGGTGAAAATCCTGCCGTATGGTTATTAAAAAGTTTAATAGATGAAGTTAATAAAATTTCTAACAGATTACTTAAAACAGCTCCGATGAGAATAAAATCTAAACAACAACTTGATTTGGATGATGCAGTTAATTGTCATATTTGTGAAAAGTTACTGGACGATTCCAAGGTGCGAGATCATTGTCATTTGACCGGCCAATATCGTGGAGCAGCTCATAACAGTTGCAATTTAAAATTTCATGCTCCAGATTTTATTCCTGTAGTTTTACATAACTTTCGTGGCTATGACAGTCATATCATTGTAGAAGCTTTTGGCGATGAAAATATTAAAGCTAAACTAAAATTAAATAACGTAATAAAATGTATTCCAAATAATTTTGAAAAGTATATGTCGGTGACGCTAGGTAAATTACGTTTTATTGACAGTCTGCAATTTACATTAGTATCATTAGAAGATCTTGTAGAAAATGCTGTAAAAGCTGGTAGCAGTTTTGATAATCTGCGAAGTTGTTTTGGTGATAAATTTAATATGCTGACAAGAAAAGGTGTATTTCCGTACGAGTATCTCGACGATTGGAGCAGATTTAATGAAACTTCTCTACCTAGCAAAGATAAATTTTACTCGCAACTCAAAAACGAAAATATCACAGATGACGAATACAAATACGCACAAGATATTTGGAATAAATTTAGTTGTAAAACATTTGGTGATTATCATGATCTATATTTGAAAACAGATGTATTATTGCAGCAGAAGTTTTTGAGAGTTTTCGTCGAGTAAGCTACAGCAATTATGGACTAGATCCCTGTTGGTATTATTCTGCTCCAGGTTTGTCTTGGGACGCTCTACTAAAAACGAGCAAAATAGAATTAGATCTCCTGATAAATGTCGATAAGTTTAACTTTATTGGAAAAGGTATCAGAGGCAGAATTAGCGTCATAACAAAGAAATATGCAGCCGCTAATAACAAATATCTGAAAAATTATGATAAAAATCTCCCGTCGAGTTACATTATTTATCTAGATTGTGTGAATTTGTATGGCTGGGCCATGTCAGAGCCAATACCGTGTAGTGGATTTCATTGGATAACTCCAGATCAATTTCTTAAAGAAACTGAAAAAGATTTACCTAGAAAAATTAACATCGATTTTTCAGATATCTCATATTTTGTTGAAGTTGATCTAGATTATCCTAGTTCGTTGCATGATCTACATAACGACTACCCGTTTTGCGCAGAGTCGATGATGATTAATTATAGTTTATTATCGCCTGAACAACGAGCCACGACGACATCAAAAAATTCGATTGTCAATAAGTTAGTTCCAAATTTGTTAGATAAAAGAAATTACGTTATGCATTACAAAAATTTAAAACAAGCAGTAGATGCTGGACTAATTCTGAGAAAGGTCCACCGCGTGCTAAAGTTTAATCAGTCGAAGTGGATGGCAAATTATATTGATCTAAATACGAAACGTCGTGCTGTGGCTAAAACCGAATTTGAGAAAAACTTTTTCAAGCTGATGAACAACTCAGTGTTCGGTAAGACGATGGAGAATATTCGGAAGAGGGTCTCTATAGAAATTGTCAATGATATAATTCGCAGAAATAAATTAGTTAATGATGATGGTTTTGTTAGCATGAAAATATTTAATGAAAATCTTGTTGCAATACAGCGACGAAAGACAAATTTAAAGTTAAATAAACCGATTTATGTTGGTGCAGCTGTACTTGATATATTGAAGTGGCTGATGTACGATTTTCACTATAATTTTATCAAAAAGCAGTGGCCAGATTCGGAGTTGCTATTTACAGATACAGATTCGCTAGTTTATAATATAAAATGGGAAGATGTCTATGAGGATATTTATAAACGCCGTGATCTATTTGACTTATCAGATTATCCAGCATGTAGGGGATTTCAAGATAATTCGAATAAGAAAGTTATTGGAAAAATGAAAGATGAGTTTATGTTTATTCTAGTTATCAAATTTGTTGGTCTTCGAAGCAAGATGTACTCTATCAAAATTGATATAAGTGACATGACTAAAGAAATGCTCGAACAAAGACAAATTAAAAGTGATGAAATTAAAAGTTAAAAGGTATTAAGAAAAATGTTGTAAAAAATGAAATTAAACACAGTGATTATATCAATGTCCTTAGAACTTCTGCTCCACATTTCTCTACCATGTGCATGTTTAGATCACACAAGCATAATGTTACCACAAATAAAATAATAAAACGTGGATTAACTAATTTCGATGTTAAAAGATATTGTAGTGACGGAATTTACACACTAGCGCTTGGACATTATACAATTAATTTTGTCTAAACATTTGAAATAATGTTTGAAAATTTAACATTAGTCGATGGAGTTAATAGCAAAATAAAAAAAAATAATGGTCAATAACCAACAATTATCATTTGAATTTAACAATGAAATTTCAGGTATTTGTTTTAGGAAATTTGACAGAATCAAACTCTTCCTTATCAAATCAGATGACAGCAAATACTTTAGTTATCTCGAAAGTTTACGAGACGAGCTTGCATTGAAATATGACAATTTACATAATCCAATCAGCCAAAATCGGTATACCAAAATTAGTATAGACTTGGACAGGTCAAAGGTTTTTGCAAAAGGTAGTAACTATCTTCTCAGTAAGATAGCGATGAAAGAATTATTCGAATCTCGTCGTAAAGTATCTGGCAGAATTAAATTTTATCTATATAATCATGATAGCACGCTTTACCTAATATCAAACGTCGAGACATTATGTGTTGCCCAAGAAATATAACTTTTTTAAAAAGAAAGACAATACTGTTCCAGCTTAGTTTAAAATCTTTTGTAAGTTATCTAACATAGCATATGTGATTTAGATTTTACACTGTAAAAATTTGGTTTATTCTTTGGCTATAAAACTTATAATCAGTGAGTTTTAGTCTTTTTATCTCAAATTTTTGCTAAATTCACTGCATTTTAATCAAGCGAGACAAATCCGTTAAGCATAGGTATTAGTTGATCAAGCTAGACAACTCCGTTAAGCATAGGTATTAGTTGATCAAGCGAGACAACTCCGTTAAGCATAGCTTAGTAACAAGCAGTTGTCTGCTATGTTATGTGAACTTACATAAGACTAACGTTGGTTTTTTATTAAAAGGCATTTCAAACTCTCTAAAATGCACTTAACTCCAGAAGAGGACTTGCACACAAACAGACAGGCATAAACCAAAGTTCTATCAAGGAAATATCACAAAATTCACAAAACTGTAATTGTGACTATAAATATTCTAACTAACGTACAAACAAGACATGTATTATTAGCTTCAAGTTATTTTTAGACAGCATACAGCATGTGAAGTCATAAAACTTATTGATTTTTCTTACTGTCTCCTAGCGACGGCTGATGAAACACAGACTTTTAACTGGCAGAAATGCTGGTTTTATACACACTGTGTAGACCACTCCAATGTATTTGGATATTGAAATATTTTACAATAAATGTTATTTTATTCAGAAATCCACACTATAGTTTATAATAATTATGATTTTTTTAATTCTGTATACTGTAAGTGCCTGCGCAGTATTAGGTAACTATATAATAACTTTTTTAACATATATACATATGAAGTCCGGTGGCCGATTGCTAACGCGCTGGACTCTCATGCTCAAGGTCCGTGGTTCGAATCTCGTGAACGGCAACTGTCTGCGAGGGCGATATTATGCCAAAATTTGTTATTTACTGCTTCAATAGAAAATTTGTACACTTCTCCCACCATGTCACTTGGTGGGTGCAATTTTGGACTCCCTGGGTGATTATGATGGGGGAGTGTGCAAAAAGTTCTATTGAACGTAGAGAAGGCACGTGGTATTGTCCTAAGATAAGTTTATATGTGACTGTGTTGTCCTAGAGTTAACGTTCTTAGAATTAAGTTTATATGTAACTGTGCCGTCCACAACAAAACCTTGTATATATATGCTGTAAATATGCTTGTTGTAAATACACTACTGTAATTAAGATTCTGTGTTTTGTGCTGTCCTTAATTAAGATAAAATCATATGTATATAATCATATGTATATAATCATAATCATATGTATATAATCATGTGTATATAATCATATGTATATAATCATAATAATATGTATATAATAATATGTATATAATCATCTTCATATGTATATAATCATGTGTAAATAATCATCTTGAAACAGTCCTTATTGACTATTATTTTTATATTAAACAAACATTTATAGCTTTAGAAATATCGTTATCAAATAAAATATCAACCATATAGTAGTATAAGTAATTGAGTTGTTTCTATCTCAGAGACACCCCTACCCCAACAAAACATATTTTGTCAAAAATATGAAAGTCATCATTTTAAGCTAAAAAGGGCTGCTGACAAAAATGCTAACGTAAAGCGTTTTGGGGGGTAGGGGGGTTTCTGAAATAGAAACCTCAAATTACTTATACTACTAAGTATTCAATGTATTAAAATACACAGAGCAATAGTACAGACAAAATAACTATCTTATGTACAAAATATAAAACATGTTTGACAATGACACTGCAAAATTTGATTATGACGATTCAGTTACTCAGTTAGTCCAAATTAGTGAACTGGTCAGTATGGATGGCAACATCAGGTGTGCAGTATCTAAATGGCCGTCATCTTATCCAGATGTACCTGAGGTAGGAAAATTGATTTATAGGTTTCACATTTGCTCTCAGATACTATATATTTAAGTCAATGTTTTATTATTTTTAATAAGTTTAATAACGCGTCTTAAAATGACAGGAGATAAACTGGTACAAAACATAAATACCCGATTGATAAATTACGACAAGAATATACAAATGCACATCAAGGCCTTGGAGAATAAGCAACAGTTCTTTTTGTAAGTACAATATAAACAACATTATCATTAACAAGCTGGGAATAATTGCAAAATGGATAAAAGGGGTGCTGAATAATTAACCTATTGCGCTAGGATCATGCAAAACGGTATTGTTTTACCGTGTTACGCCAAAGATTGCAATGGTCTTACAGATGGATGAATATTTTCATAGAATCAAAGTAACAGGTTTAACGTTATCTGTATTTTAGGCGATCAAGAAGAAAAAAAAGCATTTAGTACGCAGTCTGTATGAACTGTACAATATACTTGCAAACACGTTGAGTGAAAAGTTAATTTTAAGCCACATGCGATATGATTCAGATGAAAATGTTACTTAAATTCAACACTATATTTCAGCTTCAATGATCAGACAAAACTATGCCGTTGATGGTGAATGCTGTAAACATTTTGAAGTTGCAGAAGCTTATGTTTAATTCGTATCCATTATTGATGAACCTAAAGCTATGACCAGAGAAGAACTTCAGATGGATACTTTAGTGGACCAGACCCTTCAAAATGTTATCAAATCGATAGAATCTAGAAATCGCTCACATTCATACAAACAAAACAAAACCTTGGAAACAGTTTCAAGACTCAGACTTGAACTCACGATCGTTCCAGTTACAAATGGTGTTGTCTTACTGTGTGACAGAAAACTAGTAATGCCAAAAGGGCTACAAAACAGAGTGATGGAACTAGTACATGAAGGCCTTCAGGACATAGTCAAGACAAAACAAATTCTTCATGAGAAAGTATGGTTTACTGGTAATGACAAAGAAGTAGAGGATTCCTGTCAAAGTTGTATACCATGCCTTGCATCAACACCAAAGCAAAGGACGGAGCCACTAAAAATGACAGTTCTACCAGACAACCTTGGTGTCAAATTTCAGTGGCCCTCTTTCATCCGGACTCTACTTAATGGTATTTGTTGATGATTACTCAAGGTATCCAATCGTTAAAATTATTAACTCAGCATCTGCAAAAGCTGTAATTCCGCAACATGACAAGATATTTTCAATGTTCGGAATACCAGTAGTTATAAAAACGGATAATGGACCTCCATTCAATGGACAACAGTTTACAAAGTTTGCAGAATACATGGGATTCAAACATAGAAAAATCACGCCTTTTTAGCCTCAAGCCAGCGGTGAAACACAAAGGTTTATGAGGACAATTGGAAAAGTAATTCAAGCAGCTAATGCAGAACATACTAGTTCGAAACAAGAAATGTAAAACTTTTTATGCAATTACAGAGCCACAACTCATTTAACAACCAATAAATCTTCCGTATAGGTGCTACTTGGACGAAAAATGAGAACTAAACTCCGAAGTATACAAATCAAATCAGACGACAACAAAGCTAGGAAAGCCGATATTAAGAAAAAGGAGAAGATGAAGAGTTATGAAGATCAAACTCGAAAAGCAAAGAAGTCAGATTTTAAAGTTGGAGATATTGTTCTAGCAATGCAAGAGAAGCTAGAGAATTAGTCAACTCTATTCAACCACAAACCATATGAAATCATCAACAAAAAAAGGATCAATGATAACAGAGCGGTGAGAGAAGACCATCAGATCACTAGAAATTCGTCATCCTTAAAGACAGTAAAGAATACACCACGTATTCCACCATCCGATGTCCAGACATATGATAACAATAAATCTAAAGAACAATGAGATGTATGTGACATATCCAACATCAGACTTAGCATTAAGAAGGAGATCATCACGAATCTGAAAACCGCCAGACAATCAGAAAGATTACGTGTGTGTGAAAAACCTTTTAGAAGCTTTATCACATGCATTGCGTAGCTATAATGGTTTACTTATAAATAGTGTAGTATGTTATTACCGAAAATATTCTGTATATCTAGATAGTTAATAACAAAAAATTGTGTATCTCATCAAATGGCAATTCTGATTAATACGGTGAATTTGAACCATCACTCAAACCCCAGAACATTATTAGGTCTAAACCGTGCGAACTGTAAACCTACTTTACTCAGTTCTATGTTGACATTTTGTACATCAAATAATCAAGACGAAAAGTTATTACATCCATGAATTTCTATTATGTGAATTTCTTTTATTAGAAAATGTATTACTATCAACTACGATTAGTTTGAAACATATTGAACTGATTTACAATTTAAAAATATAACTTAAGCCTGACAGAAAAGGAGGGATGTAGTGTTCTAAAAGCAGTGCTCTACGATAAGATAGACTTTCCCAATGCTGATTCAGCAACTTTGAAATCTTAGATAAGGCTGACATATCGGGTGCTAGGTGTAGGACGGAAAAGTGAGTCTGTTAGAGTTATAGTACGTATGCTATAAACATGTGTTTGTAGAAACGGGTCTATTCCTCTCTCATTGCAAGACCCAAACATTACAGATACAATCCAGAATATTTTTGAATGAATTCACAATAATCCCAGAGTAATATGTTTTAGTCCAAAAGTCATTTTAATTCCAATTAATATTTTAAATAAATAAATCATCTCATAGAAATCGGAATAGCTGTCTACTTCTTTCTCTTTATATACATCCCCACGACTCAGTGTAGCAATACATGTCTACCTAACATATGTCGTAATACTTCAACCTTCTAATCAGAAAATTACCTCAAACTGTACACAGGTTCATTTTCTAGAACCTTCTAAGATCATAATAGTGTCGAAATTTTGTAAACTTACTGTTCATGCATTATGCCTGAACTAAAATGTGCAAGAGTTTCGTTTCCGCGTACAGCGTTATCTGAGAGTGGTTCATTTACGTCATAAATTGTTTACTCAATACCGAGGTCGGTTCACCTCATGTTATACGAACAAAGTGGTTGCAATGAGAAAACCGATAAATTTATGCTCTCTGACCGTGGATTCCACAAAAGCCAGGGTTTTCATAAACTCAAGTTAGACACAAGACAACACAAAGTGTTTTCCTGGAAGCTGTCCACTTTGCAGGAGCAGTCTTCAATTGCAGAGATAGGTGATATAGAAAATTGCATTCTCTTTTCGCTATCAGCATTTTTTGATAGAATTGTTTGATACATTGGATATTTTAGTATTTAATCTAAATGTTACAGACAGTCAGACTTGTCATATAACTTAATGACTTTAGAGACACTATAGTTTGTTTTCAAGTTAGTCATTTTATGACTAAACAGACGAATTGAATTTAAATGGTGCGTGTAATAAAGGATGAGAAAGTGTTATTTTCTGTCGTCTGGATTTGGGTGTCTCATTTTGACTCTGTGAATGGGAAGAGTGACTTTTGAGATGTGACTATATATATGAATTTGGAGGTGTAATTTCGGACGAAGAGCTGATATCAGGATGCAGTATTACCTGCATGCTGCTGTCCGTGGATAAGTTGGCTCGGAGGAAGAAAGCTTAGGGACCAATGGGTCCGGAGCTAACGGGAGGCCCTTGTGGGATCCTTCGGCAGACTGGGAGAGGCGGCCAATGCGTGGTAGCTCCTTGATCATCCGACCGAGCGCTGGGACTGAAGCTACTTTGTGATAGTCAACAGAACGCCACATGTTATATGTTCCGTTTTTTAATTTAACAACAACATTATTTGATTCAAAGTCCTAAATGTATTAATGATCAGTATTTGAGTGAAAACAAACACACACAGATTATATATATAAAATTGTGGGTGAAATATGAAATATTGTTCTTTATTGCACAAATTCCATACTTTATTCACCCTTGGAATATAATTATAACTCACTCATAATTGTGTAAATTTATATTTTGATATTCTTGGTGGTAAATGCAACAGGGATAATTTTTGTGTTAATTTCTAAACATTGAATAACCATGGAAATATATCCATAAGTCAATCAGATTTGTTTATAATGTCTATTCATTGATTTTTGTCGGTTACTTGGTTAAGTTACATGTTATGATTAATTCCAGTTAGGAAAATATCATTTTCTTTGTCTCAGTTGTTTGACTCAGCGCGTATCATTCTGTTAAATCCACTTTTGGATTTTATGCGCAAGATTTTGGTGTGCGATTTAATAATTTTTTCAATCACATTACAAGTAAATATCTCATTTATGATAATGCTTTTAGCGTTCTTGCTGTAATCGAATCCCAAGCTGACTCATCATGTTACAATAATCGAGGTTGGGTTTAGAACTCAAACCCAGTAAGCAACTATTTTTTCTCATTATATTTAATTAAAATCAACACTCCTGGGCAAAATCTAGCTTATAGTATGTTGCTTGTAAGTGATTATTACAATTGACAAGAATTGAAAACACACTATCGATATACATAACAAAATATTGATCTCGCGTCGGGCTGTAAAGCTTCTTTTAAGTCAAAATTGACTACTTGACTCGAACGATAGTTCAGTGTTAGTCATTTGACTTTGCTTTTGGTATGCACGTGTCCATGTCGGTCTCTGCATTGGGATCCGTAAGTGTTGGGCCACTCTAGTAAGACGCACAATGCTATATTTTGCTTGCTCGTTAATCGATGCACCTGAGGTTGTCTTGAATGTCTGGGTGCTTGCAGCAAAGGTAGGGTCAAAGTAAGGGACTCGATCTTCTTAAAATTCCCTTGAATTAGGCAATTTTGAGCGGACATGGTCTGGCATGTACGCTGCAATGATGACATTTCGAAGCGCAATCAAGGGTGCAAACTATGTCGTTTCTTCGTAATTCATCATGATACGTCATCGTGCTCCCACATTTCGACCACTCGGTATCCGTGACCTTCTAAGCCCAGGTGTCATTGATATGTCTGCTTCCATAACTTTTCTTTCGTCAAATCAGAGAAAGGGATTTTCAGATTCGCTGAGAAAAACAAGAGGGGCATCCATGGAATAAAAACATCCCTAGAATTCATAGACAGCCTTAGGGGGGTTTCTTTGTCCGAGCCATCCACAGAAAGATTTCACATTTTGTTTTTTCCCCCACCGTTTCGAGTATGCTGTAACCATCTGTCTTCACATTTATAGAATTAATCGAGCCAGAATAAAGCTTTGGCGGAGTTTCGACGGCCGACCGAGAAATAGATTTGAGGGGTTTGATAGCTAGTCTGTTCTTAAGCATGAACACAGCAAGGGCATAATATGTACACATCTGGTCGGTACTATGCTTCTCGTTGTTCTGTTATGCATATTGTTCGGATTGTAATAGCTATCACCAAGGAAATGCGAGGGCATAATGGGTTGGTTATTGAAAAAGGTGTGGCAAATAACATTTTGCCTTTAATGTCATTCAAAATGTTCTAGGTATTCTACTCAAAGGCATGGCGAAATAATTTATGGAAACTTTCTACCCCATGTCTCCCATTTCGTGCAAAGGAACATGGCTCCATTCATGGTGACATTTGGATGTTCGGTGCTTTGTTCTGCGTAATATTTCAGGAGAAATTGACTGTCGTATCCAGAGAAATTGGGAATCATCACTGTAGCATATTGATAAATTTCCCGTAACGCTGTATTTCCTCCTCGCATCATAGTTCGTAAATGGAGCCAAACATCTGCAATACTATGAGAGCCCAAAGATCTTTTCGCGTCCACTTGGAATCTTACTACAATTTGGATAATGGAGAAACATAGATTATATTATACACTTGTTTCAAACACGATGAGGTAAGCAAAAACCTAGGTATATGATTTCCATTATCTTGTGTGCATTTAAACTCAAAACAGATAATATCGATACCTTTATTTTTGTTCTTGCATTGTCTCCCATTGATGCTTCCTCAAGTTCATTATTTAATCCTTGAATGTAACACTGATGCTCGAAGTTCGCGATTTGGTCATGAAAACGGCCTCTTTTTTCTCTGGACAAACGTCTAACTTTAGGCTACTAGTTTGAATAAGATATCCACAAATGGAACACATTCTCAATAATTTGCAAGTACTCTTCTGTTTGTGATAGTTTCATGCGACGCTGTTCGTAACAGGATGAACAAAGAAATGTTCTCTTGCAAGAGGTGCAGATAATTCATTCTTTGTCGTCAGGAATATAAGCTCTGAAAGCTAAATACCTATGATAGATTCGCTAACTTAGGAGACTAAACTGTTGTAATTGATGGATAGTCTCAGTTTTTAGCTTAGACTTGTCGTTTCAGCATCTATAACAATAAATCCCATAAATTTGTAATGAAACTCGCTTATTTCTTTGGTGACACTTTAGTCTTAACTCTTTAAATTTCACCAAGTGCGTGTAAGCGGTCATTCAAAACTTTGTGGTAGTCACTTTTTGTGTGTATCGAACGTAAAAATAACCTTCGGTAGCTACCGAATGACTTTCATCTTTACTCTCTTGGTCTTATACCTCTAGGCGCCTCGTAATATACTCCATAGCACCTGGAGATATACATATAGACAAGGTGCTATAAGGCGCTATGACCTATCGGTATGACCTATTATACTACTGTCCTGGGATCATCTTTGGAACAGTAGCCACCCTTGTTTCTCCATAACTCTCTGAGTGCGTGTAAATTTATTTTTTCACTGTCGGTAAGGAGGTTAACTCGGAACAAAAGAGAGATAATAGGATCCATATGTAAATAATAGCTATACTGACAAATCTTTTTTTGGAGAGAGGAGGATACCAAAAATTCATTCAAATCATTATTATTATTAATATAACTCTCGATCATAGAATCAGTTCTTTTACATTTTCTGCAACTCATCCCCAAGACATCACAATTCCAACATCTATCCAATACTTATCCACCATTTTTGTTAACTGGAATAATCTTACATCATCATAGTGTTCTTAGATACTCGAATATCTTTCCATTTCCTCCACTATCATTTCCGCCTGTCTGGCTGAAATGGTACTCTTCCGTTGTGTAGCTGGAGTTAACGTTTAATGAACATTTCGAATTTAATTTCTGTATTGGCTGAGTATCACGGTCCAATTTACTTTCGTCCACTTGAGAATAAATCTCTGGTGAGGCAGGAAGCTGAGACAACGGACGATCCACTTGCACTGGGCTAGATTCGGGAGTTCCTTCTCGATCACATCTCTCTGCATCCTGTTGATTATGCTCGGCTTGCAGCAATTACCAAATTAACTCTTTCAAGGCTCTGGCAATGAGGCTGTATGAATGAATAAGATCCCAACTTGGCGGTATACTTGAAGAGCCGAATAGACAGAGGTATGCTTTTGTCAGCACAGAATTTCATGGTATTCCGGAACTCATTCTGGAGAAACTCAACATTAACTGGTGCGTATCCTTTTGGTCTTTGTGTATTCCGTCAATACGATTGAATTTGTCATATCAAGGTGGCACAAACATCGAGCAATTAATTTGTATTTTGCATTTGTTATACAGAGCAACAACAGTTCATTTGAAGAAATTAATCAGTGCATACGATTTATAACAACCGACAGCTTATATTTTATATTTTGAGATTCTTCCGCTGCCATAATTTCCTTCCATTTGACGGCATGTTTGACATCGACAATGGAAATCCCATTCACTCTAAATACAGAGTTTGTTGGGAATATTGCCAAGGGAATGCCTTCGGATTCCGTCGTAACGTATCCTACTAGTTCCTTGATGAGAGTCAAAGCTTAGATCCGAAATGTTTTGCCGCTGTTGGCTTCACCTTGTAGATATGAAGCATTTACGTTAGGTATCTTAGCAGCCAAAATATGGAACATTTCGATCAAGAATTTCATGCCGCCAATGCGTTGCTCGGCGCACCAATCGAAAAGAGTGACCTCGTGCTCGCTACCGACAGTCTACAAGCATTCAAAGATCCAATTTTATTACCCAGAAACAGATCAAGGTGTGTCGTATTTTGATGGGAGTACAAATTGTACACAAACTCTTTACCAGTTGTATACATTTGTGTAGCCTATGGATGGAAGTAGATTCCCTTGGTATTTTCGCAGTCTATTTCCCAATCATCTACGTCGTCTTCCGATGACAATATTAAATTGTAAAGAGAAAGTTTGTCATCCATGCCGTACTTAATCATCAAATACTGCAGAGTTGTAATGAAATGAGGCCTAGTGCCTTTTGGCAATAGCGCCAGTTCAGGATCATTTTCAATTTCCCGTTTCACTAACGTGACCTCAGGTATTGTAATCTGAGCATTGGCGGGCAGTCATTAAATGATTGTTGTTTACCTGCGGTCAGGTTTTCTGTAACTAAATTCGTCACCTTAGCAAGCTTTAGGTGTATTTGATTGTTAGCTCCAACGAAAACGGTAGGATTTGTCATCATATGCGCAACAAAGAGTTGCAAGCTATCCTTGGATTGCTTCTTGATGACAGTCGTTTTTCAACGGACATTAGCTCCAGACATAATTTGGACCACGGTGCGCCATCTGCGCCACTCGCTAAGATGCTAAATGACGCCGGCTTTTATAGGGCAGATAAGTAAATGCCAGTGATTACCGTTATATTGGCAATATGCATCTTCTGAAACATGGAAAAATACTACCGAATGGACAGTATTCAAGGAACTTTTAGCGCATTGCATGCCTTTTTGGTTGGTTATTTTCCATCATACCATTCTAATCATTATGAGGTGTTGACCATTTCACAACAGGAATACCATGACGAGTGAACCCTTCGTTGTGCATGGATGTTATCTCCACATACTCAACGAAAGGCGCCCCGTCACGACGCTGTTGCTGTTCTCCTCTCTCATTCTTCTTAATTGTCTGAGGTAGTATAGCCGTAGGTTGTAAGCAAGTAGGTTGTAAGCAAGTAGGTAGTATAGCCGTAGGTTATAAGCAAGTAGGTTGTAAGCAAGTAGGTAGTATAGCCGTAGGTTGTAAGCAAGTAGGTTGGTTCTTAGGATTTGTGGACTCTGAGAAAGGGATAACCCAACAGCTAATGTCTTTGTGGCTAGGATATACTAAATTTCAGTCCACTCAGGTTCAGAAGTTGAGCTACGTCCGTAGCTCGTTTACGATAGCAGATAGTCATGTTTATTCAGGAACTGATTCAAAAACTTTAGTAAATTTAATGAGTTTACTACGATTTAATGTTTCAATATTTACAGATATTGGATCTATATGATTTTTATTTGGTAATAAAACAGGTGGACGTGGTGGAAATGGTGGCTGAAATTCTGCTTTATATTTATTGGGATCAAAATCATAATTTAAAACTACGTTTGTAACATCATTTCTTGTCCACCTAGAACCAGGACCAGCATCTATCTGATCTATATGTCTATAAAATGTTGGTCCTTGTGCATTTTAAGTATTTAACCATTTTATCACCTGTTTGAGAAAGCAACTTAGTAATAGTAGCTTTTAAATCATCAATTTGTTTCTGGCCCTTTAAATTATTAGTGACGGTTAATTAATTATTTTATGATTATTCATCTGATCAATCTTTTATACTTTTTACCGTATAATTGATCAATAGTGTTATGTGCATTATGTGTTTGTTACATAGTTCTAATAATCTGAGATAATGAATGAACTTGCCTTTTTGTAGTTATGATATATCGGATAAATGATAACGTGTTTCCTGTGCAGTGACAGTATTATTTTGATTATTTCTTGTAACTCTTTGATACAGTTTATAGTATGTAATGTAAGATCATGATCATCTAATAATACATTATCGGCGTACCAGTCATCAATTCTCCAATCAGACAATTTGCAAAAGGTATGTATAAGTCCAATAACACTTGTAACAATTGTTTTTGATTGCCCGGGGGTACCGGTGCTATATTTAAGCTCTTTTAATGCATCTTTTTAAGTTAGAAACATTTCATATCTGACCAGCTTGATCGACGAATCCAGCAGGGCGTAATTCGTTTAGGATTATTTATGTTGGTGTTTGCAGTGATCAATCTGCTCCTGTCCAATTGCTATTAAATAAATATTGACCTATAACATGAAACACACACACACACACATACACACACACACACACACACACACACACACACACACACACATATATATATATATATATATATATATA